>ML307870.1:0-22126 GCA_005239505.1 Nicotiana paniculata | reverse complement strand
CGGAATTCCAGTTTAATTGCCATAAAATGCCAAAAAAATATAACTTGATCATTTCGAAGCGTAAGTTATTATTCCTTGGGTCGTATTTTATGTCCCGGAAAAATATCATGCAATCCGGTACCGGCTCCATACCAAGGCATCCGGCCGGGACCATGGCAGGCGATAATACAGACACGACTGTTGGAATTCCAGTTTAATTGCCATAAAATGCCAAAAAATTTAACTTGATCATTTAGAAGCATTGGTTATGGTTATTTGGGTCGTATTTGATGTCCCGAACAAATATCATGCGATCCGGTACCGGCTCCGTACGAAAGCGTCCGGCGAGGACCATAGGAGGCGATAATAACGACTGGCAAAATTCCAGTTTAATTGCCATAAAATGCCAGAAAACGTAACTTGAACATTTCGAAGCATTAGTTATGGTTCCTTGGGTAGTATTTGATGTCCCAAACAAATATCATGCGATCCGGTATCTGCTCCGTACCAAGGCGTCCGGCCTGGACTATGGCAGGCGATAAAACATGCACGACTGGCGGAATTCCTGTTTAATTTCCAGAAAATGCCAAAAAATGTAACTTGATCATTTATAAGCGTTGGTTATGGTTCCTTGGGTCGTATTTGATTTCACAGAAAAATATCATGTGATCTGGTAAAAGCTCCGTACCAAGGCGTCCGGCCTGGACCATGGCAGGCAATAATACAGGCCTGACTAGCGTAATTCCAGTTTAATTGCCATAAAATGCCAAAAATGTAACTTGATCATTTTGAAGCGTTGGTTATTGCTTCTTGGGTCGTATTTGATGTCCTGGACAAATATCATGCGATCTAGTACCGGCTTCGTACCAAGGCATCCGGCCTGGACTATGGCAGGCGATAATACAGGCACGACTGGCGGAATTCCACTTTAATTGCCATAAAATGCCTAAAAATGTAACTTGATCATTTTGAAGTGTTGGTTATAGTTACTTGGGTAGTATTTGATGTCCCGAACAAATAACATGTGATCTGGTACCGGCTCCGTACCAAGGCTTCCGGCTTGGACCATGGAAGGCGATAATACATGCAGGACTGGCAGAATTCCAATTTAATTACCATAAAATGCCAAAAAATGTAACTTGATCATTTCGAAACGTTGGTTATGGTTCTTTGGGTCTTATTTGATGTCCCGTAAAATATCATGAGATCCGATATCGGCTCCGTACCAAGGCGTCAGGCTGGACCATGGCAGGCGATAATAAAGGCACGACTGGCGGAAATACAGTTTAATTGCCATAAAATTATAAAAAATATAACTTTATCATTTCGAAGCAATTGTTATGGTTATTTGGCTCGTATTTTTTGTCCCGGACTAATATCATGCGATCCGGTACCGGCTCCGTACCAAGGCGTCCGGCATAGACCATAAAATGCCAAATATTGTAACTTGATCATTTCGAAGTGTTGGTTATGGTTCCTTGGGTCGTATTTGATATCCTAGAGAAATATCATGCGATCCGGTACCGGCTCCGTACCTAGGCGTCTGTTCTGGACCATACAGGCGATAATACAGGCACGACTGGCGGAATTCAAGTTTTTTGCCATAACATGCTAAAAATTGTAACTTGATCATTTCGAAGCATTGGTTATGGTTCCTTGGGTCGTATTTGATGTCCCGGAGAAATATCATGCGATCCAAAACCGGCTCCGTACCAAGGCGTGTGGTCTGGACAATTGTAGGCGATAATACAGGCACGATTGCGGAATTCCAGTTTAATTATCATAAACTGCCAAAAAATGTAAATTGATAATTTCAAACCGTTGGTTATGGTTCCTTGGGTCGTATTTTATGTTCTAGACAAATATCACGAGATCTGGTATCGGCTCTATACCAAGGCGTCCGGCATGGACCCTGGCAGGCGATAATACAGGCACGACTTGCGCAATTCCAGTTTAATTGCCATAAAATGCCAAAAAATGTAACGTGGTCATTTTGAAATGTTGGTTATGGTTCCTTGGGTCATATTTGATGTCTCGGTCAAATATCATGCGATCTGGTAATGGCTCCATACTAAGGAGTCCGGCCTGGACCATGGCAGGCGATAATAATAGCACGACTTGCGCAATTCCAGTTTAATTGCCATAAAATGCCAAAAAATGTAACGTGATCATTTTGAAATGTTGGTTATGGTTCCTTGGGTCGTATTTGATGTCCCAAAAAAATATCATATGATCCGGTACCGACGTTGTACCAAGGCGCCCGACCTAGACTATTGCTGGCGATAATACAGGCACGACTGGCGGAATTCCAGTTAAATTTCCATAAAATGCTAAATATTGTAACTTGATCATTTCGCAGCATTAGTTATGGTTCCTTGGGTCGTATTTGATGTCCCGGAGAAATATCATGCGATCCGGTATCGGCTCCGTACCAAGGCGTCTGGCCTGGAGCATTGTAGGCTATAATACAGGCACGACTGGCGGAATTCCAGTTTAATTGCCATATAATGCCAAAAAAAGTAAATTGATCATTTCTAAGCATTGGTTATGGTTCCTTGGGTCGTATTTTATGTCCTAGACAAATATCACAAGATTCGGTATCAGCTTTATACCAAGGCGTCCGGCCTGGACCATGGCAGGCGATAATACAGGCACGACTTGCGCAATTCCAGTTTAATTGCCATAAAATGCCAAAAAATCTAACGTGATCATTTTGAAATGTTGGTTATGGTTCCTTGGGTCGTATTTTATGTCTCGGACAAATATCATGCGATCTGGTAATGGTTTCGTACTAAGGAGTCCGGCCTGGACCATGGCAGGCGATAATACAGGCACGACTGGCGGAATTCCAGTTTCATTGCCATAAAATGCCAAAAAATGTAACTTGATCATTTTGAAGCATTGGTTATGGTTCCTAAGGTCCTATTTGATGTCTTAGACAAATATCATGTGATCTAGTACCGGCTTCGTGCCAAGGCGTCCGGCCTGGAACATAGCAGGCAATAATACATGCACGACTAGCAGAATTCCTGTTTAATTTCCATAAAATGCCAAAAATGTAACTTAATCATTTCGAAGCATTGGTTATGGTTCCTTGGGTTGTATTTGATGTCCCGGACAAATATCATGCGATCCGGTACCGGTTCCGTACCAAAGCGTCCAGCCTGGACCATGGCAAGCGATACTTCAGGCACGATTGGCGGAATTCTAATTTAACTGCCATAAAATGCCAAAAAATGTAACTTCATCATTTCAAAGCGTTGGTTATGGTTCCTTGGGTCGTATTTGATGTCCCGGACAAATATCATGCGATCCTGTACCGGCTCCATACCAAGGCGTCCGGCATGGATCATGGCAGGCGAAAATACAGGCACGATTGACAGAATTCCAGTTTAATTTCCATAAAATGCCGAAAAATTTAACTTGATCAATTCAAAGTGTTGGTTATGGTTCCTTGGGTCGAATTTGATATCTCGGACAAATATCATGAGATCCGGTACCGGCTCTGTACCAGAGCGTCCGCCCTGTACCATGGCAGGTGATATTTCAGGCACGACTGGCGGAATTCCAGTATCATTGCCATACAATGCAAAAAAATGTATCTTGATCATTTCGAAGCGTTGGTTATGGTTCCTTGGGTTGTATTTGATGTCCCGGAAAAATATCATGCGATCCGGTACCGGCCCTGTACCAAGGCGTCCGGCCTGGACCATGGCAGGTGATAATACAGGCACGACTGACGGAATTCCAGTTTAATTGCCATAAAATGCTAAAAAATGTAACTTTATCATTTCGAAGCGTTAGCTATGGTTCCTTGTGTCGTATTTAATCTCCTAGACAAATATTATACGATCTGGTACCGGCTCCGTACCAAGGCGTTCTGCCTAGACCATGCCAGGGGATAATACAGGCACAACTGGCGGAATTCAAGTTTAATTGCCATAAAATGCCTAAAAATATAACTTGGTAATTTTGAAGGGTTGGTTATGGTTCCTTGGGTCTTATTGGATGTCCCAAACAAATATAATGAGATCCGGTACCGCCTCCGTACCAAGGCATCCGTCCTGGACCATTGCACGCGATAATACAGGCACGACTGGTAGAATTCTAGTTTAATTGCCATCAAATACTAAAAAATTTAACTTGATCATTTTGAAGCATTGGTTATGGTTCCTTGGTTTGTATTTGATGTCTCGTAATAATATCATGTGATTCAGTATCGGCTTTGTACCAAGGCGTCCGACTTGGACCATGGTAGGCGATAATACATGCACGACTGGCGGAATTCCAGTTTAATTGCCATAAAATGCGAAAAAGTGTAACGTGATTATATCGAAGAGTTGGTTATGGATCCTTGGGTCGTATTTGATGTCGCGGAAAAATATCATGCAATCCGGTACCGGCTACGTACTAAGGCGCCTGGCCTGGACCATGGCAGACGATAATACAGGCACACCTGGCGAAATTCAAGTTTAATTGCCATAAGATGCCAAAAAATTTAACTTGATAATTTCGAAGAGTTGGTTATGGTTCCTTTTGTCGTATTTGATGTCCTGGCCAAATATCATGAGATCCGGTACCGGTTCCGTACCAAGGCGTCCGCACTGGACCATGGCAGGCGATAATACAGGCACGACTAGCGGAATTCCAATTTAATTGCGATAAAATGCCAAAAAATGTAAATTGATAATTTCAAAGCGTTGGTTATGGTTCCTTGGGTCGTATTTGCTGTCCCGGACAAATATCATGTGATCCGGTACCGGCTCCGTACAAAGGCGTCCGGCCTGGATTATGGCAGGCGATAATACAGGCACGATTGGCGGAATTCCAGTTTAATTGCCATAAAATGCCAAAACATTTAACTTGATAATTTCGAAAAGTTGGTTATGGTTCCTTTGGTCGTATTTAATGTCCTAGACAAATATCATACGGTCTGGTACCGTCTTCGTACCAAGGCGTCCAGCCTGGACCATGGCAGGTGATAATACAGGCACGACTGGCGGAATTCAAGTTTAATTGCCATACAATACCAAAAAATGTAACTTAATCATTTCGAAGCGTTCTTTATGGTTCCTTGGGTCGTATTTGATGTCTCGAAATAATATCATGATATTCGGTATCGGCTTTGTACCAAGGCGTCCGATCTGGACCATGGTAGGCGATAATACATGCACGACTGGCGGAATTCCATTTTAATTGCCATAAAATGCCAAAAAGTGTAACGTGATTATATCTAAGCGTTGGTTATGGATCCTAGGGTCGTATTTGATGTCGTGGAAAAATACCATGCGATCCGATACCGGCTACGTAATAAGGCGTCCGGCCTGGACCATGGCAGGCGATAATAGAGGCACGACTGGCGAAATTCCAGTTCAATTGCCATAAAATGCCAAAAAATGTAAATTAATCATTTCAAAGCATTGGTTATGGTTCCTTGGGTTGTATTTGATGTCCCGGACAAATATCATGCGATTCGGTACCAGCTCCGTACCAAGGCGTCCAACCTGGACCAAGGCAGACGATAATAGATGCACGATTGACGGAATTCCAATTTAATTGCCATAAAATGCCAAAAAATGTAACTTGATCATTTATAAGCGTTAGTTATGGTTCCTTATGTCGTATTTGATGTCCCGGACAAATATCATGCAATCCGGTACCGGCTCCGTACCAAGGCGTTCGGCCTGGACCATGGCAGGCGAGTACATGCACGACGGGCGGAATTGCAGTTTAATTGCCATAAAATGCGAAAAAGTGTAACTTGATCATTTCGAAGCATTTTTTATGGTTCTTTGGGTCGTATTTGATGTCTCGTAAAAATATCATGCGATTCGGTACCGGCTCAGTACCAAGGCGCCCGACCTGGACCATGGCAGGCGATAATACAGGCACGACTGGCAGAATTCCATGTTAATTGCCATAAAATGCCGAAAAATGTAACTTGATCATTTCGAAGCGTTAGTTATCGTTCCTTGGGTCGTATTTGATGTCTCGGAAAAATATCATGCGATCCGAAACCGACTCCGTACCAAGGCGTCCGGCTGGGACCATTGCAGACGTAAATACAGGCACGACTGGCGCATTTCCAATTTAATTGCCATAAAATGCCAACAAATGTAACTTGATCATTTCGAAGCATTGGTTATGGTTCCTTGAGTCGTATTAGATGTCCCAAACAAATATCATGCAATCCGGTACCGGCTCCGTACGAAGGCGTCCGGCCAGGACCATAGGAGGCGATAATAACGACTGGCCCAGTTTAATAGCCATAAAATGCCAAAAAATGTAACTTTAACATTTCGAATCGTTAGTTATGGTTCCTTGGGTTGTATTTGATGTCCCAGAAAAATATCAAGTGATCCGGTACCGGCTCCGTAACAAGGTGTCCGACCTGGACCATGGCAGGCGATAAAACATGCACGACTGGCGGAATTCCAGTTTAATTACCATAAAATGCCAAAAATGTAACTTGATAATTTTGAAGCGTTGGTTATTGTTTCTTGGGTCGTATTTGATGTCCCGAACAAATATCATGCGATCCAGTACCGGCTTCGTACCAAGGCGTCCGACCTGGACTTTAACAGGCGCTAATACAAGCACGACTGGCGGAATTCCAGTTTAATTACCATAAAATGCCTAAAATGTAACTTGATCATTTCGAAGTGTTGGTTATAGTTCCTTGGGTAGTATTTGATGTCCCGATTAAATATCAAATGATCTAGTACCGGCTCCGTACTAAGGCTTCCGGCTTGGACCATGGCAGGCGGTAATACATGCAGGACTGGCGGAATTCCAATTTAATTGCCATAAAATGCCAAAAAATGTAACTTGATCATTTTGAAACGTTGGTTATGGTTCCTTGGGTCTTATTTGATGTCCCGGACAAATATCATGTGATCCGGTATCAGCTCCGTACCAAGGCGTCAGGCCTGGACCATGGCAGGCGATAATACATGCACGACTGGCGGAATTCCAGTTTAATTGCCATAAAATGCCAAAAGATGTAACTTGATCGTTTCGAAGCATTGGTTATGGTTCTTTGGTTCGTATTTACTGTCCCAGACTAATATCATGCGATCCGGTACCGGCTCCGTACCAAGGCGTCCGGCCTAGACCATTGCAGGCGATAATACAGGCACGACTGGCGGAATTCCAGTTTAATTTCCATAAAATGCAAAAAAATGTAACTTGATCATTTCGAATCATTGGTTATGGTTCCTTGGGTCGTATTTACTTTCCCCGATTAATATCATGCGATCCGGTACCAGCTCTGTACCAAGGCGTCCGGCCTAGACCATTGCAGGCGATAATACAGGCACGACTTGCGGAATTCCAGTTTAATTGCCATAAAATGCTAAAAATTGTAACTTGATCATTTCGAAGCGTTGGTTATGGTTCCTTGGTTTGTATTTGATGTCCCGGAAAAATATCATGTGATCCGGTATCGAATCCGTACCAAGGCGCCCGGCTTGGACCATGGCAGGCGATAATACAGGCACGACTGGCGGAATTCCAGTTTAATTGCCATAGAATGCTAAAAATTGTAACTTGATCATTTTGAAGCATTGTTTACGGTTCCTTGGGTTGTATTTGATGTCCTGGAGAAATATCATGCGATCCAGTACCTGCTCCGTCCCAAGGCGTCTGGCTTTGACCATTGTAGGCGATAATAGAGGCACAACTAGCGGAATTCCAGTTTAATTGCCATAAACTGCCAAAAAATTTAAATTGATCATTTCAAAGCGTTGTTTATGGTTCCTTGGGTCGTATTTTATGTCCTAGAAAAAGATCACGAGATCCGGTATCGGCTATATACCAAGGCGTCCGGCCTGGACCATGGCAGGCGATAATACAGGTACGACTTGCGCAAGTCCAGTTTAATTGCCATAAAATGCCAGAAAATGTAACGTGATCATTTTGAAACGTTGGTTATGGTTCCTTGGGTTGTATTTGATGTCTCGGACAAATATCATCCGATCTGGTAATGGCTCCGTACTAAGGAGTCCGGCCTGAACCATGGCAGGCGATAATACAGGCACGACTAGCGAAATTCCAGTTTAATTGCTATAAAAATGCCAAAAAATGTAACATGATCATTTCGAAGTGTTGGTTATAGTTCCTTGGGTAGTATTCGATTTTCCGAACAAATATCATGTGATCTGGTACCGGCTCCCTACCAAGGCGTCCGGCTTGGACCATGGCAGGCGATAATACATTCAGGACTGGCGGAATTCACATTTAATTGCCATAAAATGCCAAAAAATGTAACTTGATCATTTTGAAACGTTAGTTATGGTTCCTTGGGTTGTATTTGATGTCTCCACAAATATCATGCGATCTGGTAACGGCTCCATACCAAGGCGTCTGGCCTGGACCACGGGAGGCGATAATACAAGCACAACTGGCGAAATTCCAGTTTAATTGCCAGAAAATGCCAAAAAAAGTAGCTCGATCATTTCGAAGCGTTGGTTATGGTTCCTTGGGTAGTATTTGATGTCAAAAAAAAAAATAGTATGCGATCTGGTACTGGCTCCATACCAAGGCATCCGGCCTGGACTATGGAAGGCGATACTACCTGCACGACTGGCGGGATTCCAATTTAACTGCCATAAAATGCAAAAAAATGTAACGTGATCATTTCGATGCGTTGGTTATGGTTCTTTGGGTCGTATTTGATGTCCCGGACAAATATCATGCAATCCGGTACCGGATCCGTACCAGGGTGTCCGGTCTGGACTATGGGAGGCGATAATAGAGGCACGACTGGCGGAATTCCAATTTAATTGCCTTAAAATTCCAAAAAATGTAACTTGATCATTTCGAAGCGTTAGTTATGGTTTCTTAGGTCATATTTGATGTCCCGGACAAATATCATGTGATCCGGTATCGGTTCCGTACCAAGGCGTCGGGTCGGGACCATGGCAGGCGATAATACAGGCACGACTGGCAGAATTCCTGTTTAACAGCCAGAAAATGCAAAAAAATGTAACGTGATTATTTCGAAGCATTGGTTATGGTTCTTTGGGTCGTGTTTGATGTCCCGAACAAATATCATGCAATCCCATACCGACTACGTACCAAGGCGTCCGGCCTGGACCACGGGAGACGATAATACAAGCACGACTTGCGGAATTCCAGTTTAATTGCCATAAAATGCCAAAAAATGTAACTTGATCATTTTGAAGCGTTAGTTATGGTTCCTTGGGTCGTATTTTATGTCCCGAAAAAATATCATGCGATCCGGTACCAGCTCCATACCAAGCCATCCGGCCGGGACCATGGCAGGCGATAATATAGGCACGATTGGAGGAATTCCAGTTTAATTGCCATAAAATGCCAAAAAATGTAACTTGATCATTTTGAAGCGTTAGTTATGGTTCCTTGGGTCGTATTTTATGTCCCGTACAAATATCATGCGATCCGGTACCGGCTACATACCAAGGAAAAAAAGGCATCCGACCTGGACCACGACAGGCGATAATACACGCACGACTAGCGGAATTCCAGTTTAATTGCCATAAAATGCCAAAAAATGTAACTTGATCATTTCGAAGCGTTGGTTATGGCTCCTTGGGTCGTATTTTATGTCCCGTACAAATATCATGCGATCCGGTGCCGGCTCCGTACCATGGCGTCCGGCCTGGACCATGTCAAGCGATAATACAGGCACGACTGGCGTAATTCCAGTTTACTTGCCTTAAAATGACAAAAATTTAACTTGATCATTTCGAAGCGTTAGATATGGTTCCTTGGGTCATTTTTTATGTTCCGGAAAAATATCATGCGATGCGGTACCGGCTCTGTACCAAGGCATCCGGCCAGGACCACGGCAGGCGATAATACAGGCACCACTGGCGGAATTCCAGTTTAATTGCCAGAAAATGCCAAAAAATGTAACTTGATCATAGGTCGTATTAGATGCGCCGGACAAATATATTACGATTCGGTGCCGGCTCCGTACCAAGGCGTCCGGCCTGGACCATGGCAGGCAACGACTAGCAAAATTCCAGTTTAATTGCCATAACATGCCATAAAATGTAACTTGATCATTTCGAAGCGTTAGATATGGTTCCTTGGGTTGTATTTGATGTCCCGGACATATATCATGTGAACTGGTACCGGCTCCGTACCAAGGCGTCCGGCCTGGACCAAGGCAGACGATAATACAAGCACGATTAGCGATATCCTTTCTTATTGCAAGAAAATGCCAAAAATGTAAATTGATCATTTCGAAGTATTGGATATGGTTCCTTAGGTCGTATAGAGTTACCGGACAAATATTATGCGATCCGGTACCGGCTTCGTACCAAGGCGTCCAGCCTAGGCCATGGCAGGCGACAATACAGGCACGACTGGCAGAATTCCAGTTTAACTGCCATAAAATGCAAAACAAAATGTAACGTGGTCATTTCAAAGCATTGGTTATGGTTCCTTGGGTCATGTTTGATGTCACGGACAAATATCATGCGATCCGATACCGACTACATACCAAGGCGTACGGCATGGACCACGACAGGCGATAATACAGGCACGACTGGCGAAATTCCAGTTTAATTGCCATAAAATGCCAAAAAATGTAACTTAATTATTTCGAAGCATTGGTTATAGTTCCTTTGGTCGTATTTTATGTCCCATACAAATATCATGCGACATAGAGGCACGACAGACGGAATCCGGCCGGGATTATGGCAGGCGTAAATAGAGGCACGACAGACGGAATTCCAGTTTAATTGCCATAAAATGCCAAAAAATGTAACTTGATCATTTCGAAGCGTTGGTTATGGTTCCTTGGGTCGTATTAGATGTCCCGGACAAATATCATGCGATCTGGTACCAGCTCCATATGAAGTGTCCGACCAGGACCATAGGAGGCCATAATAACGACCGGCGAATCTCCAGTTTAATCGCCATAAAATGCCAAAAAATGTAACTTTATCATTTCGAAGCGTTACTTATGGTTCCTTGGGTTGTATTGATGTCCCAGAAAAATATCATGCGATCAGGTACCAGCTCCGTACCAAGGCGTCCGGCCTGGACCATTGTATGCGATAAAACATGCACGACCGGCGGAATTCCTATTTAATTGCCAGAAAATGCAAAAAAATGTAACTTGATCATTTCGAAGCATTGGTTATGGTTCCTTGGGTCGTATTTGACTTCCCGGAAAAATATCATGCAATCCGATAACGGCTCCGTACCAAGGCGTCCGGCCTGGACCATGGTAGGCGATAATACAAGCCTGACTGGTGGAATTCAAGTTCAATTTCCATAAAATGCCAAAAATGTAACTTGATCATTTTGAAGCATTGGTTATTGTTCCTTGGGTCGTATTTGACTTCCCGGAAAAATATCATGCAATCCGATAACGGCTCCGTACCAAGGCGTCCGGCCTGGACCATGGCAGGCGATAATATAGGCACGACTGGCGGAATTATAGTTGCTATAAAATGCCAAAAAATGTAAAATGATCATTTCGAAGTGTTGGTTATAGTTCCTTGAGTAGTATTTGATGTCCCGGACAAATATCATGTGATCTGGTACCGGCTCCTTACCAAGGCGTCCGGCTTGGACCATGGCAAGCGATAATACATGCAGGATGGGCGGAATTCACATTTAATTGCCATTAAATGCCGAAAATAGTAACTTGGTCATTTCGAAGTGTTGGTTATCGTTCCTAGGGTCGTATTTGATGTCCCGGACAAATATCATGCGATCCGGTACCGGCTCTTTACCAAGGCGTCAGGCATGGACCATGGCGGGCTATAATACAGGCACGACTGGCGGAATTCCAGTTTAATTGCCATAAAATGCCAAAAAATGTAAATTGATCATTTCGAAGCATTGGTGATGGTTACTTGGGTTGTATTTGCTGTCCCGGAATAATATCATGCGATCCGGTACCGGTTCCGTACCAAGGCGTCCGGCCTGGACCATGGCAGGCGATAATATAGGCACGACTGGCGGAATTCCAGTTTAATTGCCATAAAATGCCAAAAAATGTAAATTGATCATTTCGAAGCATTGGTGATGGTTACTTGGGTTGTATTTGATGTCCCCGTACAAATATCGTGCGATCCGGTACCGACTCCGTACCAAGGCGTGCGACCTGGACCATGGCAGGCGATAAAACATGCACGACTGGCAGAATTCTTGTTTAATTGCCAGAAAATGCCAAAAAATGTAAATTGATCATTTCGAAGCGTTGGTTATGGTTCCTTGGGTAGTATTTGATGTCCAAGAAAAATATCGTGCGATCTGGTACCGGCTCCGTACCAAGGCGTCTGGCCTGGACCATGGCAGGAGATAATACAGGCACGAATGGCGGAATTCCAGTTTGATTGCCACAAAATGCCAAAAAATTTAACTTGATCATTTCGAATAGTTGGTTATGGTTCCTTGCGTCGTATTTGATCTCCTGGCTAAATATCATGTGATTCGGTACCGGCTCCGTACCAAGGCGTCCGGCCTGGACTATGGCAGGCGATAAAACAGGCACGAGTGGCGGAATTCCAGTTTAATAGCCATAAAATGCCTAAAAACGTTCGTTATGGTTACTTGGGTCTTATTTGATTTCCCGGACTAATATCATATGATCCGATATCGGCTCCGTACCAAGGCATCAGGCTTGTACCATGGCAGGAGATAATACATGCACGACTGGCAGAATTCCAGTTTAATTGCCATAAAATGCCAAAAAATGTAACTTGACCATTTCGAAGCATTGGTTATGGTTCTTTGGGTCGTATTTGCTGTCCCAGACTAACATCATGTGATCCGGTACCGGCTCCGTACCAAGGCGTCCGACCTAGACCATGGTAGGCGATAATACAGGCACGACTGGTGGAATTCCGATTTAATTGCCATAAAATGCCAAAAAAGGTAACTTGATCATTTCGAAGCGTTGGTTATGGTTCCTTGGGTCGTATGTGATGAACTAGAGAAATATCATGCGATCCGGTACCGGCTCCGTACCAAGGCGTCTGGCCTGGACCATGGCAGGCGATAATACATGCACGACTGGCGGAGTTCCAGTTTAATTGCCATAAAATTCCAAAAAAAGTAAAGTGATCATTTCGAAGCGTTGGTTATGGTTCCTTGGATCGTATTTGATGTCCCAGACTAATATCATGCGATCCGTTACCGGCTACGTAGTAAGGCGTCCGGCCTAGGCCATGGCAGGCGATAATACAGGCACGACTGAAGGAATTCTAGTTTAATTTCCATAAAATGCCATAAAATGTAACTTAATCATTTCAAAGCGTTCGTTATGGTTCCTTGGGTCGTATTTGATGTCCCGGACAAATATCATGCGATTCGGTACCAGCTCCGTCCCAAGGCGTCCAGCCTGGACCAAGGCATGCGATAATACAAGAACGATTGACGGAATTCCAGTTTAATTGCCATAAAATGCCAAAAAATGTAACTTGATAATTTCGAAGCATTAGTTATGGTTCCTTGTGTCGTATTTGATGTCCCGGACAAATATCATGCGATCCGGTACCGGCTCCGTACCAAGGCGTTCGGCCTGGACCATGGCGGGCGATAATACAGGCAGGACTGGCGGAATTGCAGTTTAATTACTATAAAATGCCAAAAAATGTAATTTGATCATTTCGAAGCGTTGGTTATGGTTATTTGGGTCGTATTTGATGTCCCGGACAAATATCATGTGATCCGGTAACGACTCCGTACCAAGGCGTCCGGCTTGGACCATGACAGGCGATAATACAGGCATGACTGGCGGAATTCCAAATTAATTGCCATAAAATGCCAAACAATGTAACTTGATCATTTCGAAGAGTTGGTTATGGTTCCTTGGGTCGTATTCGATGTTCCGGAAAAATATCATGCGATCTGGTACCGGCTNAGAAATATCATGCGATCTGGTACCAGCTACGTACCAAGGTGTCCGGCCTGGACCATGGCAGGCGATATTACAGGCACGACTAGCGAAATTCCAGTTTAATTGCCATAAAATGCAAAAAAATGTAACGTTATCATTTCGAAGCATCGGTTATGGTTCTTTCCATCGTGTTTGATTTCCTGGACAAATATCATGTGATCCAATGCCGACTACGTACCAAGGCGTCCGGCTTGGACCACGACAGGCGATAATACAGGCACGAATGGCGGAATTCCAGTTTAATTGCCAGAAAATACCAAAAAAAGTACCTCGATCATTTCGAAGAGTTGGTTATGGTTCCTTGGGTAGTATTTGATGTCCTGGCTAAATATCATGCGATTCAGTACCGGCTCCGTACCAAGACTTCCCTCCTGGACCATGGCATGCGATAATACAGGCACGACTGGCGAAATTCCAGTTTAATTGCGATAAAATGCACAAAAAAAGTAACGTGATCATTTCGAAGCGTTGGTTATGGTTCCTTAGGTTGTACTTGATATCCTGGAAAAATATCATGCGATCCAGTGCCGGCTCCATACCAAGGCGTCCGGCCTGGACCATGTCAAGCGATAATATAGGCACGACCGGCGTAATTCCAGCTTAATTGCCTTAAAATGACAAAAAATGTAACTTGATCATTTCGAAGCGTTAGTTATGGTTCCTTGGGTCGTTTTTGATGTCCCATAAAAATATCACGCGATCCGGTACCGACTCTATACAAAGGCGTCCGGCCGGGACCATGGCAGGCGATAATACAGGTACAATTGGAGGAATTCCAGTTTAATTACCATAAAATGCAAAACAACGTGATCTTTTCGAAGCGTTGGTTACGGTTCCTTGTGTCGTATTTTATGTCCTGGAAAAATATCATGCGATCCGATACCGACTACGTACCAAGGCATACGGCCTGGACCACGAGAGGCGATACTACAGGCACCACTGGCGGAATTCCAGTTTAATTGCCAAAAAATGCCAAAAAATGTAACTTGATCATTTTGAAGCGTTGGTTATGGTTCCTTGGATAGTATTTGATGTCCCGAAAAAATATTATGTGATCCGGTACTGGCTCTGTACCAAGGCGTCCGGCCTGGACCACGGCAGGCGATAATACAGGCACGACTAGCTGAATTCCAGTTTAATTGCCATAAAATGCCAAAAAATGTAACTTATGCATTTTGAAGCTTTAGTTATGGTTCCTTGGGTCGTTGTTGATGTTCCGGACAAATATCATGCGATCCGTTACCTTCTCCATACCAAGGCATCCGGTCGGGACCATGGCAGGAGATAATACAGACAGCACTGGAGAAATTCCTATTTAATTGCCATAAAATACCAAAAATTTTAACTTGATCTTTTCGAAGCATTGGTTATGGTTCTTTGGGTCGTATTTGATGTCCCGGATAAATATCATGCGATCAGGTACCAGCTCCGTACCAAGGCGTTCGGCCTGGACCATGGCAAGCGATAATACAGGCACGATTGGCAGAATTCCAGTTTAATTGCCATAAAATTCCAAAAAATATAACTTGATTATTTAGAAGCGTTGTTATCGTTCCTTGGGTCATATTTTATGTCCCGGAAAAATATCATGCGATCCGGTACAGGCTCCAAACCAAGGCATCAGGCCTGGACCATGGCAGGCGATAATACAGGCACGACTTGCGGAATTCTAGTTTAATTGCCATAAAATACCAAAAAATATAACTTGATCATTATGAAGCATTGGTGATTATTCCTTGGGTCGTATTTGCTGTCCCGAACAAATATCATGCGATCCGGTATCGGCTCCGTACCAAGGCGTCCGGCCTGGACCATGGCAGGCGATAATACAGGCACGACTAGCGGACTTCCAGTTTAATTGCCATAAAATGCCAAAAAATATAACTTGATCATTTTGAAGCATTGGTTACAGTTCCTTGGGTTGTATTTGATGTCCCATAAAAATATCACGCGATCCGGTACCGGCTCAGTACCAAGGCGTCCGACCTGGACCATGGCAGGCGATAATATAGGCACGACTAGCAGAATTCCAGGTTAATAGCCATAAAATGCCGAAAAATGTAACTTGATCATTTCGAAGTGTTAGTTATGGTTCCTTTGGTTGTATTTGATGTCCCGGACAAATATCATGTGATCCAAAACCGGCTCCGTACCAAGGCGTTCGACCGGGACCATGGCAGACGTAAATACACGCACGACTGGCGGAATTCTAGTTTAATTGTCATAAAATGCCAAAACATGTAACTTGATCATTTCGAAGCATTGGTTATGGTTCCTTGGGTCGTATTAGATATCCCGGACAAATATCATGCAATCTGGCACCGGCTCCGTACGAAGGCGTCCGGCCAGGACCATAGGAGGCGATAATAACGACTGGCGAAATTCCAGTTTAATTGCCATAAAATGCCAAAAAATGTAACTTTAACATTTCGAAGCGTTAGTTATGGTTCCTTGGGTTGTATTTGATGTCCCAGAAAAATATCATGTGATCCGGTACCGGCTCCGTACCAAGGCATCCGACCTGGACCATGGTAGGCGATAAAACATGCACGACTAGTGGAATTCCTATTTAATTGCCAGAAAATGCCAAAAAATGTAACTTGATCATTTCGAAGCATTGGTTATTGTTTCTTGGGTCGTATTTGATGTCTCGGACAAATATCATGCGATCCAGTACCGGCTTCGTACCAAGGCGTCCGGCCTGGACTATAGGAGGAGATCATACAGGCACGACTGGCGGAATTCCAGTTTAATTGCCATAAAATGCCTAAAAATGTAACATGATCATTTCGAAGTGTTGGTTATAGTTCCTTGGGTAGTATTTGATGTCCGGAACAAATATCAAATGATCTGGTACCGGCTCCGTACCAAGTCTTCCGGCTTGGACCATGGCAGGCGATAATACATGCAAGACTGGCGGAATTCCAATTTAATTACCATAAATCCCAACAAATATAACTTGATCATTTCGAAACGTTGGTTATTGTCCTTGGGTCTTATTTGATGTCCCGGACAAATATCATGAGATCCGGTGTCGGCTCCGTACCAAGGCGTCAGGCCTGGACCATGGCAGGCGATAAGACAGACACAACTGGCGGAATTCCAGTTTAATTGCCATAAAATGCCAAAAGATGTAACTTGATCATTTTGAAGCATTGGTTATGGTTATTTGGGTCGTATTTACTGTCCCGGAATAATATCATGTGATCCGGTACCGGCTCTGTACCAAGGCGTCCGGCCTAGACCATGGCAGGCGATAATACAGGCACGATTGGCGGAATTCCAGTTTAATTGCCATAAAATGCCAAAAATTGTAACTTGATCATTTTTAAGCATTGGTTATGGTTCATTGGGTCGTATTTGATGTCCTAGAGAAATATCATGCGATCCGGTACCGGCTCCGTACCAAGGCGTCTGGCTTGGACCATGGCAGGCGATATTATAAGCACGACTGGCAGAATTCCAGTTTAATTGCCATAAAATTCCAAAAAATGTAAAGTGATCATTTCGAAGTGTTCGTTATGGTTCCTTGGGTCATATTTGATGTCCCGGAAAAATATCATGTGATCGGTATCAAATCCGTACCAAGGCGCCCGGCCTGGACCATGGCAGGCGATAATACATGCACGACTGGTGGAATTCCAGTTTAATTGCCATAAAATTCTAAAAATTGTAACTTGATTATTTAGAAGCATTGGTTATGGTTCCTTGGGTCGTATTTGATGTCCCGGAGAAATATCATGCGATCAGGTACCGACTCCGTACCAAGGCGTCTGGCCTGGACCATTGTAGGCGATAATACAGGCACAACTGGCGGAATTCCAGTTTAATTGCCATAAAATACCAAAAAATGTAAATTGATCATTTCGAAGCGTTGGTTATGGTTCCTTGGGTCGTATTTTATGTCCTAGACAAAGATCACGAGATCCGGTATCGGCTCCATACCAAGGCGTCCGGCTTGGACCATGGCAGGCGATAATACAGGCACGACTGGCGGAATTCCAGTTTAATTGCCATAAAATTCTAAAAATTGTAACTTGATTATTTTGAAGCATTGGTTATGGTTCCTTGGGTCGTATATGATGTCCCGGAGAAATAATGCGATCCGGTATCGGCTCCGTACCAAGGCGTCTGGCCTGGACCATTGTAGGCGATAATACATGCACAACTGGCGGAATTCCAGTTTAATTGCCATAAAATACCAAAAAATGTAAATTGATCATTTCGAAGCGTTGGTTATGGTTCCTTGGGTCGTATTTTATGTCCTAGACAAAGATCACGAGATCCGCTATCGGCTCCATACCAAGGCGTCCGGCTTGGACCATGGCAGGCGATAATACATGCACGACTTGGGCAAGTCCAGTTTAATTGCCATAAAATGCCAAAAAATGTAACATGATCATTTTGAAATGTTGGTTATGGTTCCTTGGGTCGTATTTGATGTCTCGGACAAATACCATGTGATCTGGTAACGGCTCCATACTAAGGAGTCCGGCCTGGACCATGGCAGGCTATAATACAGGCACGACTGGCGGAATTCCAGTTTCATTGCCATAAAATGCCAAAAAATGTAACTTGATCATTTTGAAGCATTGGTTATGGTTCCTAAGGTCGTATTTGATGTCCCGGACAAATATCATGTGATCCGGTACCGGCTCCGTACCAAGGCGTCCGGCCAAGAACATGGCAAGCGATAATACAGGCACGACTAGCAGAATTCCAGTTTAATTTCCATAAAATTCTAAAAAATGTAACTTCATCATTTAGAAGCGTTGGTTATGGTTCCTTGGGTCGTATTTAATGTCCAGGAAAAATATCATGCGATCCGGTACCGGTTCCGTACCAAAGCGTCCATCCTGGACCATGGCAAGCGATACTTCAGGCATGATTGGCGGAATTCTAATTTAATTGCCATAAAATGCAAAAAAATGTAACTTCATCATTTCAAAGTGCTGGTTATGGTTCCTTGGGTCGAATTTGATGTCCCGAAAAAATATCATGCAATCTTGTACCGGCTCCGTACCAAGGCGTCCGGCATGGATCATGGCAAACGATAATACAGGCACGATTGGCAGAATTCCAGTTTAATTTCCATAAAATACCATAAAATTTAACTTCATCATTTCAAAGCGTTGGTTATGGTTCCTTGGGTCGTATTTGATATCTCGGACAAATATCATGAGATCCAGTACTGGTTCCGTACCAAAGCGTCCGGCCTGGACCATGGCAGGTGATACTTTAGGCACGACTGTCGGAATTCCAGTTTTATTGCCATAAAATGCCGAAAAATGTAACTTGATCATTTCGAAGTGTTAGTTATGGTTCCTTTGGTCGTATTTGATGTCCCGGACAAATATCATGTGATCCAAAACCGGCTCCGTACCAAGGCGTCCGACCGGGACCATGGCAGACGTAAATACAGGCACGACTGGCGGAATTCTAGTTTAATTGTCATAAAATGCCAAAACATGTAACTTGATCATTTCGAAGCATTGGTTATGGTTCCTTGGGTCGTATTAGATATCCCAGACAAATATCATGCAATCCGGCACCGGCTCCGTACGAAGGCGTCCGGCCAGGACCATAGTAGGCGATAATAACGACTGGCGAAATTCCAGTTTAATTGCCATAAAATGCCAAAAAATGTAACTTTAACATTTCGAAGCATTAGTTATGGTTCCTTGGGTTGTATTTGATGTCCCAGAAAAATATCATGTGATCCGGTACCGGCTCCGTACCAAGGCATCCGACATGGACCATGGTAGGCGATAAAACATGCACGACTAGTGGAATTCCTGTTTAATTGCCAGAAAATGCCAAAAAGTGTAACGTATTTATATCGAAGCATTGGTTATGGATCCTTGGGTCGTATTTGATATCGCGGACAAATATCATGCGATCCGGTATCGTTTACGTACCAAGGCGTCCGGCCTGGACCATGGCAGGTGATAATACAGGCACAACTAGTGAAATTCCAGTTTAATTGACATAAAATTCCAAAAAATGTAACTTAATCATTTCAAAGGGCTGGTTATGGTTCCTTGGGTCGTTTTTGATGTCCCGGACAAATATCATGCGATTCGGTACCAGCTCCGTACGCCTGGACCAAGGCAGGCGATAATAGAAGCACGATTGACGAAATTCCAGTTTAATTACCATAAAATGCCAAAAAATATAACTTGATCATTTAGAAGCTTCAGTTATGGTTCATTGTGTCGTATTTTATGTCCCAGACAAATATCATGGGATCCAGTACAGGCAGGCGTTAATAGAAGCACGACTGGCGGAATTGCAGTTTAATTGCCATAAAATGTTAAAAAGTGTAACTTGATCATTTCGAACAGTTGGTTATGGTTCTTTGGGTCGTATTTGATGTCCCGGAAAAATATCATGCGATCCGGTATCGACTCCGTACCAAGGCGTCCGGCCTGGACCATGAGAGGCGATAATACAGGCATGACTGGCGGAATTCCAGTTTAATTGCCATAAAATGCCAAAAATGTAACTTTAGCATTTCGAAGCGTTAGTTATGGTTCCTTGTGTCATATTTGATGTCTCGGACAAATATCATGCCATCCGGTACCGGCTCCATACAATGGCGTCCGACATGGACAATGGCAGGCGATAATACAGGCATGTCTGGCGAAATTCCACATTAATTGCAGTAAAATGCCAAACAATGTAACTTGATCATTTCGAAGCGTTGGTTATGGTTCCTTGGGTCGTATTTGATTTTCCAGACAAGTATCATGCGATCCGTACCGGATCCGTATCAAGGCGTCCGGCCTGGACCACGGCAGGCGATAATAAAGACACGCATGGCGGAATTCCAGTTTAATTGCCATAAAATGCCAAAAAATGTAACTTGATCATTTTGAAGCATTGGTTATAGTTCCTTGGGTCGTGTTTGATGTCCCGGACAAATATCATGCGATCCGGTACCGTCTTCGTACCAAGCCTTCCGGCCTGGACCATGGCAGGCGATAATACAGGCACGATTGGCGGAATTCCAGTTTAACTACCATAAAATGCAAAAAAATGTAACGTGATCATTTTGAAGCATTGGTTATGGTTATTTGGGTCGTGTTTGATTTCTCGGACAAATATCATGCGATCTGATGCCGACTACGTACCAAGGTGTCCGGCCTGAACAACGGGAAGAGATAATACAAGCACGACTGGCGGAATTCCAGTTTAATTGCCAGAAAATGCAAAAAAGTAACTCGATCATTTCGAAGCATTGGTTATGGTTCCTTGGGTAGTATTTGATGTCCCAAAAAAATATTATACGATCTGGTACTGGCTCCGTACCAAGGCGTCCGGCCTGGACCATGGAAGGCGATAATACCGGCACGACTGGCGGAATTCTAGTTTAACTGCCATAAAATGCAAAATCATGTAACGTGATCATTTCGATGCGTTGGTTATGGTTATTTGGGTCGTATTTGATGTCCCGGAACAATATCATGCAATCTGGTACGGGCTCCATACTAGGGCGTCCGGCCTGGACCATGACAGGCGATAAAACATGCACGACTGGCGGAATTCCAGTTTAATTGCCAGAAAATGCGAAAAAATGTAACTTGATCATTTCGAAGTGTTAGTTATGGTTCCTTAGGTCGTATTTGATTTCCCGGAAAAATATCATGCGATCCGGTAACGGCTCCGTACCAAGGAGTCCGACCTGGACCATGGCAGGCGATAATACAGGCACGACTGGCGGAATTCCAGTTTAATTGCCAGAAAATGCGAAAAAATGTAACTTGATCATTTCGAAGTATTGGTTATAGTTCCTTCTGTAGTATTTGATGTCCCGAACAAATATCAAGTGATCTGGTACAGGCTCCGTACCAAGGCGTCCGGCTTGGACCACGGCAGGCGATAATACAGGCACGACTGGCGGAATTCCAGTTTAATTGCCATAAAATGCAAAAAAATGTAACTTGAACATTTCGAAGCGTTGGTTAAGGTTCCTTGGGTCGTATTTGATGTCCCGAACAAATATCATGCGATCCGGAACCGGCTCCGTACCAAGGCGTCAGGTCTGGACCATGGCAGGCGATAATACAGGCACGACTGGCGGAATTCCAGTTTAATTGCCATAAAATGCCAAAAAATTGTAACTTGATCATTTCGAAGCATTGGTTATGGTTCCTTGGATCATATTTGCTGTTCCGGTCTAATATCATGCGATCCGGTATCGGCTCCATACCAAGGCGTCCGGCCTGGACCATGGCAGGCGAT
>MDKI01005270.1:0-26246 GCA_005239505.1 Nicotiana paniculata | reverse complement strand
ATTTTAAAGTCATTTGGCTAAAGATAGAAATTTGAAGGTTTTTGAGAAATCCGACCGGAAGTGTAACTTTTGATATCGAGGTCCGAATGCGATTCCAAAAGTTGGAGCAGGTCCGTAATGTTAAATATAAATTGTGTGCAAAATTTGAGGTCAATCGAACTATTTGAGAGGTTTCGGCATCGGATGTAGAAGTTGGGAAATTCTAGGTTCATAAAGTTAAGAATTGGGTGCGATTCGTGGTTTCAATGTTGTTTGATGTGATTTGAGGCCTCGAGAAAGTCCGCATTATGTTTTGGAATAGGGTGGTATAATTGGACGGGGTCCCGGAGGGCCTCGGGTAGATTCTGGGTGGTTATCGGATCAATTTTGAAGAAGGCTGAGGGTTGCTGTCATCTGGTGTAACCGCAGGTGCGGAGCCGTGGGTGCGGCTAAGGGCGCCGCAGGTGCGAGTTTTGGGTTGGAGCTGAGAAGGCCGCAGGTGCGGAAGATGGGTCGTAGGTGCGAAGAAGGGACTGCAGAAGCGAGAGATGCTGGGTTGAGTCATAGCTGCACTTGCGATGGAATTTCCGCAGGTGCGGAGCCGCAGGAGCGGCTATTGGACCGCATGTGCGAAAGGAGGGCTGGGAAGAATGTTTTAAAGTCGGGGTTTTGTCATTTCTCACCCATTTTTCATTTGTCATGGGCGATTTTGGAGAGCATTTCAAGGGGGATTTTTGTCAGGCATCAAGGTAAGTAAATTCCTCCCGTTTGTAAGATAAATACAAGATTATATGCATGGTTTAGGCATGGAAATTGATAGGAATTTGGGAAATTTTTTGAAGAAACCTAGAAAATGTAAATTTGAAATTTAGCCACAAATTTGAGCAAGAAATGTAGAGTAAATGGTATGATTGAACCAGTAGAGCTATGGGTAGAGTGTATCTTCGAGAATTTTGGATTTCCGGGCACGTGGGACCGAAGGCATTTTGGTCATTTCTCCGAGCAGGGTTGGGGAAATATATAATCTGAATTTGTTATGAGTATTAGGATGAATTTTCATTGCTTTTCGTTATGTGGTAGTTTCGGAGCGTTGTGCGTCCGTTGGAGTCGTCGGAAAGGCTTGGAAGCCGGTATTGGAATTTCGGAGCGAGGAAAGTCTCCTTCTAACTTTGTGAGGGGAATCGTCCCCCTAGGTGAATTAATTCAGTACATGCTATTATCTTCGGGGGCTACGTACGCATGAGGTGACGGGAGTCCGTGCGTAGCTACTATTATGCCATGTCCGGGTAGTCTAGGACCCACTAGCATGCCTTACGTGTTGTACCTGTAATCCTGCTTGTAATATTAAACTGCTAATATAATCGAAAACATAATTGAATATCTAAAATAAAAGTAGAGTTCATTTTTGTTAATCTTCCAGAAAGAGAATTGATTCCTATGTGGATATTTGTGTACCTGGACTGGGTTGTATCATGGAATATCATTAAACTTGACAAATGAGTTTCAAAAACAAAGATTTAAAACCTATATTTCATGTTTCTTTTAATAAGGATTTACCACATTCCTGAGAAAAACTATTTTCTTGATAAAACACGGATTTATTATGTGGATATCTGTAACTTTGGGTGCATGAGTCGCAGTCATGATTCGCGAGCAGGATGACCGTGTATTTATGTGTGTATTCATATGAGCACCTGAGTCACAGGTATGATTCGCGAGAAGGCTAACCGTATTATTTTAATCGCGTTGCATGATCGATTCGCGACCGGGCAGATAGATGCATCTATGGTTCGAGTCGTTCGACCCTTCGGCAGTGCACAATTTATTATTGTTGGTCCGCAACGTTCGACCCTCGGCATTGCTTGCGCATGATGTTTATTGCGTAGTTGCTATGATTTTGCCTGATTACTGGCCTGAAATATTAAGTTGTCAATTGAAATGACAGAGATTTAAAGTTATCAAAAAGATTTTGGAAGAAGTTGTTTCTTCCCGTCGATAAATTGTCATTTGATTAAATCACCATGTTGATTAATTGTTATTAATATGACGAAGATATAAAGTGTTAAACGTGAACGGAGTCGAAAATATTTATTTTTGATTTTATTGAATTTCCTATGATAACCATGCTTAGTGTCACTTTTAAATATTTTAAATTGACCTTTAGTAAGTGTCTAATATGACCTCTCGTCACCACCTCTCTGAGGTTAGGCGGGCAACTTACTGAGTACATGTTATTTTTGTACACATGCTACACTTGCTGTGCATTTTATTGCACAGGTACTTTCATAGTGATGTGGAGGATTAGAGTTCTTAGGTGAGCTGCATCATCCGGAGGCGATCCGCAGCTGACAGAGTCTCCCTCATACTGTATCACATTATTTTAAATTTCTTCGTCCACTTGTATTTCGGATAATCTTTGTTGAAATTGTGAAATTGTTAGAAACTGCTCATGTACTTGTGACACCGGGTTCTGGGATGTGTTGGGATATATTTGTTGAAGTGTAATATTTAAACTATTGTTTTACTTAACATATTTTTATTTGGTTAATACGTAATAAAGTGAAAGGAAATGTTTTTCATAATTGTTATAAGAGGGAGTTATTTAAATTAATAAATGATTGGCTTGCCTGACAATGATATCCGGCGCCATCACGACCTTATGGATTTTGGATCGTGACATACTCGACTTGTATGTTTATTAATGGAAGTTTATGTTATTTGCCTTAAAGTCAGTATTATGTCGGTTCTTTGAATCCCTGAATCATTGTGTTACGCTAATTTCTTGTTATTTTCCCTATTTTTTATAGCCGTAAATTATTTCTTAGCTTATTCTATGATTGACAGTGTTATTTATTAATTCTTACTACTTATTTCCTTAATTGAACATTTGTGTACCTACCCCTAATTACCTAATCTATACTTCAGTTTGTTTTTCCTTAATTAGCTACCTGCTCTTTACCGTTGGTAAATTACTCCCTTAATTAAGGGAGGGCAGTACTAGTTTTACTCTTAATTGATTCTGTGGCTCTTCAATTACTAAAGAATTGATTGTTTACCTTATTTTACGTAACTCTCGACTATTATATATACTCTCTTATATTCTCACAACACACACGAACACTAGTTCATAAACTCCCTCTCTTACACTTAAAGCTTTAAGCTCTTTCTTGTTACTTACTACTTCTATTCAACTAGCCGGCTGTAAGCCAAGGCTAGTTATTGCACTACACTACTCTATACTTTGTGTCTACTCTTCTTAACTGGTATGTTCTGATTTAATTCCAAGTTCAAACCCAATGTGTTATGTTACTGCTTTAGTTCACTAATTCCCAATTATGTTCTTGTTTACTATTTGGCTATTCAATATGCAGCTAGCATGCTTAAATCTTTGTTTCACTTAGCATGTATGAATCCTATCCTGTTCAATTTATGATTAGCATATTTCCCTTCCTCTAACATGTTTCAACTTGATTTTGTTTCTTGTATGCCAACATATTTGTTTGTTTGCTTATCTGCTTGCTCAGATTCAAGTGTTAACATGCTTTGCTAAGTTATGTACTACCCCCTAAGTAATGTTGATTCTATGTTTAACTCAGTTTAGTACAACTAGGTTCTCAAATGTCTGTTCTGAAATCCATGCCCTATGTCTGTATTATTAGCTATTCCTTAATCCCATAAACTCCTAAAAAGGCTGATGTGCTTCTGTTTGTTATGTGTTTCACTATGTGTGTTGTATATGTCTCCAACCACCAATATCCCTGTGTGAATCATGTCGTTAAGTGATGAGGAATTTGTTTGCTCTGAGTTAATCTGTTGTTTTGTTTGATTCTTCAAATGTTTACACTGTTCTTGTTCAAACTATTTTACTACTAATCAACTCCTATTTTTTTATAAAACTTCTTCACTTAAATGAGTCATTTTCAACACTGTTTTTCATAGCAAAACCTTTTCAAACTATGTCAAGCACTCTCACTTTACTCCTAAGTAACTAGGTTTTATCCCTCCAGTGTGTGTACTACCTTGGGATCCTCTTGAGATACTTTGAAACTCTGGCACACTAGGGCTGGCTATTCCACACTGCACTTATTCAATCCCTGTTATGAAGTCTGGGTGTGAGCACTGCCGGGATCCTTGAGGTCCTTAGGAAACTCGGACGCATCTGGACATGAAATTGGTTATGAAATCTTTGGCATTTTGAGACTACTGAAGGCTTGGGGTCATCAGATGTGTTTGGGCCTGCTTCAGGCTCCCTATCGTTTAACTTCTTTCCTTTTTACTTATATAATTCATTCAGCCATTAGTCTGTAATAATTATTTGTAAACAGATACAGGGGTGGTTAGTGAAAACAGGGAGGGTAGATGTATAATGTTGTTAATATTATTGGGTAGAAACCATGGTTTAGGCTTTACTTACTGTGTATTTGCATTAGGATCCATGTCCTAAGGATAATGTGTTCATCTAACTCATGTTAAACATTGCATAGATACCCTGTTCCTAGAACTTCATATTTACTGCTTCATCATATCACATGTCACTAGCATATGTTTTAACATTGTATCAGTCTATCACTTAGAGATCCTGCTCCTAGGGCAATAAATAATCTTAACATTAAAATGTCACTCTTGTATGCATTTATAAATTATCTCTTAAAAATTCTGTCATTCATGTGTGCATTTAGATACCATGCTCTAGGATTCTGTTCACATTTGTCGGAATACGTCTAGTTAACTAACTGATCCATGAAGAGGTATAAAACAGTCTCACATAATTGTCATGTTTTGAAATAGAACTGGTATCAAATCCTTTCACTCTCAGATTTGTATCACCTAGAACAGCATGTTGTAGGTTACATACTTTCAAAACTGTTAAACACCTCCTGTAATTTCGTTTTCATATAATCTCACTCCTAGGAAAGCCTGAGGTAATTAATTGTTATAAAAAATGGAAACTGCTTTGATCATGTCTACTACTTAAAGGGTAACAGGTTTAAAATCAGTAGGTAAACTGATTAGGGCCCTGTCGTTAAGTTTGTATGGAATAGTGTTGCATATTCATGTGCATTGATGTCACTAAGATATCTTGTCTTAGGATCATTTTTCTAATAAAACTACCTTTGTCTGTGTTTCAGTCGTGTTGTTTATACGCATTATGTGTGGAGATGAATCTGAGCTTTTTAACTGCTTTTGTCACTTATCTGCTAGTCCTACTTGTTCTTTCCTGTCACCTAGAATTTTTTCCCTTTTATCACCTTAAGGGGTTGTCTAGAACTGCCCAACTTAGAGGTCCTAAACTCTTCCAGGACTATAAGGAAGGGACGGGTAACAGCACGCTTAGATATCGTTAAATAAAACCCGCTTAATTAACCGCTAAGGGGGGGATAATGGGTAGAAAAGAATATGATGACCTGTGCGCTAATGCAACATGTATCCCCTCATTGAGGAGTGATTATCGGGCATTACACATATATGATCCTATAGGATAAAAAACTTAGGACCTCCCTTATCCTTTACATATGTGTGCTTGGACTGCTAATCTGTTAAGACCTTTATTTGTTTACATATGTGTGCTTAGACTATCTACTTGCTACTTGAATAATTCACAAAATAGTTTTTGCCGGGACCCACAATTGTGGACTTTGAGGGGTGCCTAACACCTTCCCCTTGAAGTAATTTCAAGCCCTTACCCAATCTCTGGTTTTACAATTAGTGTTATAAATGACCCATGGTAGGTGCCTTAACGTGCCTTAATTCGTTAGGTGGTGACTCTTCGAACTCCTTATACCCCCTTTGTCAAAAGGAAATGAGTTGTCCCAACAATGTCAAAAACCTTGACCACTCCGAAAGGAGAGGAAAAAGGGGGTGCGACAGCATGCGACTCTACTGGGGACCCTAGGCTTTTACCATCACAAACTGTTTTGTGAATTCGTCTTAGTATGCCTTGTTTTGTTATATACCTGCACCCTTTCCCTTTCCCCTTTATTTGTAATTAATTGCTTACTCTCCCAAGTATTTATTCTTCAAAAAAAGTAAACTGACATGTTTCTTTTTGTTTCCCTTTTTAACTGCTTTTCAATTATAACTGTTGTGTTTATCGCTTTCATAATGTGCAAATGCGTCACAACATGTTTATTGCTTATTGCTACATAATCATGCTCAACGTCATATTCCACGCTTGCCTATAGAAATCCTATAGCAACGCTTGATGAGTGGTTGCGCTCTTCTATTTTATATCACCTCCTAAATTCGGAAAGGCTTATTAGGGGTAAAACCAGTCGATCAACGGTGCAGTCGATCGTTCTGTTCCTCTCCCCCTCGATTAGTCCGCTCGGTGGTACCAGTCTAAAACCCCATAGAAACTTTACTCTTGTTATATTGTGCATGCATCATGGTCGAACCTAGCTGGGTTAATTTTTCGTCCGCACAATAACCCTTTAAGACAGCCTTATCCAAAAGTCCACCGGGGTTTTCATAATCCCAACAGACACGATCACGTTCTATGCATTAATTTGGAGAACTAAATGCATGTATGCTAATCATAAGTGTATAAATAGTCGAGTCTGGCGGGGGAAAGGGCCTAACCATTTTTGTCTTGCAGAAAATGAGGCACGAGGTCCCCAGATTCGGTATGGTCAGCAACATCCCGCCAATGCTCCTACACTGGTGGGGAGACCTTCCTTCAAGTGATAAGAAACACGCGAGGAAGCATCTGGGTAATTTACCTTCTCTTTTGGACATCCAGCCGAACAACATGCTGATTGAGGCTGCCACTTTGTTTTGGGATAGTGAAAGAGCTGTATTCCGCTTTGGGAATATTGAAATGATGCCGCTGTTAGAAGAAATAGGAGGACTTGCTGGGATAGCTTGGGAAAGCCCTGGGTTGCTTGTACCTGAGAACCGCACGGGCAAAGAATTTTTGATAATGATGGGGTTGAAGAAGAATGCTGAATTGGAGTGTTTTCAACTATCTTACAGGCCTTTCGATTACTTGTATGAAAGATATGGACACATCAAATCATACCGTGCCTATCATGATGAGTTTTCTATCATGTCTCTGGTCACATCCACCACAGGGTATTCATGTTTATCGTGTGCTTTTTGGGCTTGATAGTGTTCCTGACAAAGAAGGAAAGGATTCATACCAGGCTAGCCATGGTAACCAGGGCCTTGATGGAAGGGATAGATGGGCGAACCTTCAGCATTGTCCCTATGATCTTAGCTGATATTTCCGAGCCTTGGATCATTGTAAAAGAGGAGTTAAACATTTTGAGGGTTGCAACCTGTTGCTGCAGTTATGGCTCCTGGAACACCTTCAAAAGGGCAAATATTGCCAAGAATTTCCGTGAAGGGCTTGGAATGATCACATTTCTTTCCATCACCTTAAGTGGATGAATTACATTCCAGACATATTTTCTAAGCCGGAAATTGCCAAGGAGTGGGTGGAATTCTTTGATAATCTAACCGATGAATAGGTGCAATGGATGTTCGAGTGGTTTCCAACGGACGAATTTATCATCAGATCCAGGGTTGTACCATAATTAGTGTTGATCGGGTTGAGAGGTGTATATCCCTATGTTCCTCTCCGAGTCATGAGGCAGGCAGGCAGAAAAAAAGTTGTACTAAGGGTTGCCAATATGGGTCACTTCAGAGCGGATTTCCAAGAAGACGACATCACCTACAAGTGCCAAGCTCAACACATGTGCCACTGCAGAATCATCATGGAGAAGAATATTATTGAACCAGAAATGTACCATGTAGGATGTGCACCTTTTTACCAGGAATGGCTGGAAGAAAACTTGGACAGGATAATGAGGCCGGGAATCATCCGAGGCAATAGAATCATAGACGAGGATGTTGAGGCTCAGGTCAAGTTCAACCTGCTGCGCAAAGGGATCCGCGATTCTAAGAACGAGCACCGGGAACTACATGAGACCAGCCAGAGGCTGATCGAGAAATGGAAAGAGATGGTTGTCCTCTCCAATAGGAAGCTGGAATATCTGGAGCGAGATATAGTGGAGTTAGAAGGCAAAGTCATCAAAAGGATCCAGGATTGCCAGAACGGTGAGGGGAATGAAGGAGGACACATGGCTAGAGCATACCTGTTGCTGGGACTGCACGAGATGGGGAATTTGTTCGATGGAATCAAGAATATCGAATCTGGGGAAGGTCCTTCTGGGACCAAATAGGCTAGATTTACCTTTTTGCTTTCATAAATGTAATAAGTCCGAGTTTCATTAGTGACTTATTTCCTATTTGTTATTTTAGTATTGTTTGTGATTCGCCTATTTACATTAATGAAATGAGGCATTTTGGCATATAGGTTCTCCAAATCAACTTGTCACTAGGCCTACCTCGAGCACAACGAGGCTCCCAAATTAAGACGCGCGTTTACAATTCTGCAATATGTGTTTAAATACTGCAAATATTTTTCTCATGATCCTCACTGACTTGTTACCTTTTGTTTTTATTTTATTTCTTTGATTATTCCCTTTCTCCAAAGGTTGGTTCATGCATTCTGGCATCATCAGCATATCATACAAGATCCAGGGGCTCTCCACCTTCTGTTGCTCCTAGTCCACCTAAAGGAAAAGGCAAAAGTAAACATGGAAGACTTGACTAACATCAGAAAGGAAAACTCAACACCAGTTGAACACCCAGAGGCTTCGGATAGTCGGGGGACTCAGGTCCAGAATGATGTTGTGTCACAACTTGAACAAAGTCTACTGAAACTTCAAGGGGAACTTGAACATGTTCGGAACCTAGAGAACTTGTCTTTCTCACTTAATGTTCCGGATGTTAGCCACCCGAACACTCGAAACCCCGCACCACCTCGGAATATCCCCAACAAACAGAATCCTCCTGCAATTCACCACTATATAACTCCACCTCAAAATCAAATCATCCCACCACAATACCAACAAAACACCTGTCACACTCCCCGAAACACCCCACCCATCATTCCTGAACCACAAAATTCCACCAACGATCAACTTTATTCTCAAGCACCAGGCCACCAGAACAACCCCATATACGTGGAGACTCTACCTCACTCCACCCAACTCATTTCTTACACACCGGAATCCAGTGAGAAAGACCTTCTTATCATGAAATTGGCCAAAGAACTCAAGAAATGGACTAGCCGAGTTCAAAGCACGGAAGTAGAGGAAAAAATGGGGGCACGACAAGTATTAAGATAAAACATAAAGGACGTAAAAAGAAAGACAAAAAAAAAAAGTTAGTTCGTGGAATATAGGTAATATAATAAAGTACTAAAGGGAGTAGGGGTGGGAGAAAAATGATGTAGCAATCTTTAAGCAAATGAAGATCAGTGTAGAGCAGATAAAGGTGAATAAGAAAGGGATATGCATGTTATAACCAATTTAATCAAGGAAAGGCAAAGAAGGGAAGGGATTTGAAAAATTCAAAAACAAAGGGAAAATAGGAGAGGGATGTGCATGTAACAATGAATTAGACAAATAAAAGAAAAATGGGAGAGGGATGTGCATGTAGCAATGAATTAGACAAACAAAAGGAAAATGGGAGAGGGATGTGCATGTAGTAAAAACGAAAAAGGGAAGCATGTTTATATCAAAGAAGACTAATCCATATAAGCAAAATTCACTATGGTAAGATCCTAAGTGTAATTCCCTAGCAAAGCCGCCATGCTGTCGCGCCCTTTTTTCTCGCGAAATCGGGTTTTGACGTTTGACAACTCTTTTGAATGGTATTAAAAGAGGATAGCCGCCACCTAACCATTTTTAAGGTGCGTTAGGGTACCTATTTGCAAATGACTCTGTTTCAACTAGTTTAGATCACCAAATATCAGGTAAAGGCTTGAAATTACCTCTAAGAGAAGGTGTTAGGCACTCTTCGAGGTTCACAACTGTGGGTTCTGGCAGAGCTTAAATTATATGGATTATTCAAATAAACGAAGATAAAGCACATTGAGAATTTTATGATAAAAGATTTTGAACAGATGAGTACAACTATTTTTTAATTCTAATAAAAGAAAGAAAAGTAGGGGTCCTAAGTTTTTTAGCCTAAAGGATCATCCCATGCAACATAAATAATTTTATAACTCCCTCGAGATGAGGTGTTACTCATATTATTCAGAGGGCACATACTATCATCTCCTGCTACCCTATTACTATATTAAAGTTGTTTACCTAAGAACGCTCTAATTCAACTCTAAGTCTGCACTACCCGTTCCATACTTATGGTCCAGGAAATTTTGGACCTCTATTTGGATAGTTCTAAACCTTATCTAGGCTGCTCAAAAATGTAAAAACTAGGCGACAAACAAAGCATCTAAGGATTTCACACAGGTGAAATTAAAGGCTCACATTGACCTCCACACTTAGGCAGCAAATGCACGTAAACACATATACCAGTTAGGAATTGGCAGAATCTAGAATCTTAAACCTATAGACATGTTTTCTAGACGATCAAAGTGTGTAGGTAAATTTCATATTCAAGTATTGCTTATAGGCAAAATTACGCAGGTATTGCAATCTGGTTGTTGAAATTTTTAAGTTACCAATCCTACATGTGTGATGCCTATGTGATCTACGCAATTGGGTATAGCAGAATCTACTGGGAAGAGTCCCAGAATTATCCAAATTTTCCTAACATTGATGCTCAGGAACAGTGTTTAAGCAGTCCAATATTAACCAATTAACAAGCAATTGTTTCCTACAGACAGGATCTGTAACAGTTGATGATTAGAACTCGCTTTATTTATACTTAGTCCTATAAACATGATTTCTAGTTATCAATGTGATACAATGACGAATGAAATTACCAAAAATACTATAGGAATAATTTCTAGTGAATAACTGAAGCGAATTGAAGGAAAATTCAGTGACATTTGTTCCTATAGGTAGGTTTCTAATGTATTTGAAAGTAGTCATGCAGTTTGAAGGAGTGTTAAATTCCTATAGGCATGCTATCTATAAACACGTAGAAGTAGATATAGGATTTGAACTTATGATTAATGTAAACAAGTAGTGTATGTGTGCTTCTCCTAATGTCATGATCTATATAGTACTCATGTAATCGAACAACACATATAGCAAACACATTATTAAGTCCTATAGGCATGTTATCTACCAATTGCATGTAGATATTAAACTCTACCCGTTCCCTTTTTACTAACACCCCGATTGTTTATACAAAGGTTATTACTGTCCCAATAATAAGTAAAAGTATTAATATTACATAACAGTAATAATAGGCCTACACAGGCCCAAAAAATGAAATAAATACTCAGCATTGTTTGTCCCTTCAATAACTCTTAGAGTACCCATGCCTTCAACAAAGAGCCACATTCAATACACCACCCAGGGATCCATAAAGGAGTCCAAAACCAGTTTACTCAACCACAACACCAAGTGTTGCATAACATGAAACAACCAATTCAGGTACACATCACATATATAACAGGGATGAAGTAGAGTGAATAGGAACAATTTTGAGATTGAGGGAGTGACTAAGGACCGAGCCCTAGTGTGTCAAAGTTTACAAGAGCCTCAATTGGACCCCGAGCAGTGCTCACACTAGAGGGGCCAACAATAGAACCTAGGTAGCCTTAGCTTTCAGCCGGCTAAGAATGAGGAGTTCAGAATAGCATGAGTAAGGAGAGTGGATAGTAATAGAGGGACAAAAGTTAGGTGATACACTTATACTTAAAATAGACATAGCCAAGTTCAGCATACAAAACAACTAATCAAGCAGATCACAAGACTTCGTTCAGTAGAACTTCAACATTTAGCAAAGTAGCACAAAACAAACACATATTAGAGAAGTTAGGGGGAGGAACAGGTTTGCAAAGTTTGACAGAAATTAACACTAACAGAATGAAACCTAAGAAGTCTAATTTAGGCTAAGTATACATCTTAGCATCATAAGACAAATATGTTAATTCTCATCAGAAGGCAAGGAAGCATTGAAACACATACTATGACAAGCCTAGTAATAACTGAAGGAACAGGGAATTAAGACATACTCGGAAGCATATTAGCAAGGGAACAAGATCATAGTTGAGGGAAAATGGAATGTATATCTTAAAATGCTAAGTAATACTAGGGATCAGGATAGAAAGGAAAACATGTTTAGAGTAAACCTTAAAGCAATGTTTCATATAGTTGTGGCTAGTACACAAAGAACAGTACACAAGACTCAGCACTAAAGATTCATTCAAAGTGGGGGTGGGAGGGGGTGGTTTCCATATAGTTATAGTGGTATCCAAAATAAGTTGTGTGGACAAAATTCTATAACTAACAACATATAGTCACAACAGTCAGATTTATATTAAAATAGGCATGCATTGAAGCTCAAAACTGAAACATATTCAGATACTAGAGGTACAGAACTGATTCTAGAAGAAAACAAAGAACCAACATAGAAGTGTAGGCCATAATGAAGAACACATACTAGCCTAACACAAACTAAGGACAAAGCAGTAAGTTATCTCATGCGTTCTATTAAACATTATCATAATAGTGTTATATAAGGGATTCACAACTAAATCATGCTTATATAATTCAAACACATATAGATTTGCAGAAGGAAAGAAAGAAAATTAACATTCCAAGGGTTAAAATCACTAACCAGTAGTAAAACTGTGCGAGAAAAAGAGTAGTAAAGAGCTTAATAACAAGAACCCCAGGTCTCTGATGCTTCAGAGTTCACAAGAGCCTCGAGAAGGGCTCCAAGCAGTGCTTGCACTGGAGGAGGTCGTTTAATGGCCTTGGCTTTCAGCTGGCCCATAATTTCAATAGTTTTAGAAAATATTTGAGTGTAACAGAGTGAGTGAGTGAGTGGGTGAAAGAGGAGAATAGTGAGAATAATAGCAGTGATTAGGTTATTCAAAGTTTGTTCAAGGGGATTTAGGGGAGGGTTTTATATTGTAGTTAAATCAGACGAGTAAATAAGGAAAGAGGTAAACCAAACATAAACAGGGAAAGGGAAAATATACATGCAATCAATAAGGCAACCAGTAAAGGAAAGAAATCGTGATTCAAACCCTAATTAGGGTTCAATGTTTGAAAATCAGTCTACTGATGTGAGAAATCAACCGATCTTTCGTGTATATGGATGAGATATTGTCCAGATCTTAGCGATTGAAGTTCAACGGGCTAGAATTTGAGAGATGGTACTTGCCAAGTTTAGGCAAGTACTAAGTACCACCATAGTCTTTCAAGTAACAATGAGATAACGCGTAAAAGGAAAATAAATCACAGAAGGAATCCATTATTTGCTCTGATTTGGAAAAGATTGGGGAGGCGGCTAGGGTTTCTAAAGGAGGGAGAAGGAGAGATGATAGAATATAGAGGCGGCGGGTGGGGATTTGTCTCTAGGATTGGGGGTTATGGGGATATAAGGGGAGGTAGGGATTTATTATGAGTCGTTGATCATTTGATATCAACAGTCGGGATTGAATAGGAACTAGGCGAGTCAGAAGGTAATGGGTCACTTGGGTTGGGCTGATGAGGTTATTGGGCCAATTTTGGTCCAAAAAATTGGACTTAAAACTGGGGTTTCATTTAAATACATGAAATTTATCAAAAATAATTTTAAAAATACTTAATAAATAAATAAAAATATTATTTATGCACTAAAATAATAGAAAATAATAATTTAGAATTGTAAAAATGTAAAACACTTTTTTGACACAAATGATGTAATAAAAGAGTACTTATGTATGCTATTATTGCAAAATTACATAAATAACTAAAATATAGATATAATTATATGAAATTATATAAAAATATTTTAAAAAATGTGTGTGGGTGTAAAATAACAAATTAAGATGATTGAGTTATTGCAAATAATTTAAGGTAATAATTAACAAATATTCAAGTAATTTTAATGCAAGAAAAGCTCTGAAAATTATGGAAAACTATAAAAAATACTTGTATAAATCTTGTAAATTAAGTAATGATGCAAATGACATTTTTAAAAGATATATATACTATTTAGAAAAATGTGAGGGCAAAATTGGGTATCAACAGTCATTGTACTCTTCAGCAGGTACACCCAATATCTCTCCCAGCTCTTTCTGATTAAAAGTTATTGTCACCTCCTTTATCACATTAGTGACCCTACCATATTTTATCTCACAATTGGCCATAAACTCTACAATTTCAGTTCTGTCCAGCCTGCCATCCATCTGAAGGACCATGTCTTTCCAGCCTTACAACTCTAACTTTTCCAAAAGCATCACCATTCCTTACTCCTCCAAGTCCCTGAGGAGTCTGTCTTTCAAGATAGTCCTCTTTTCAAATTTGACCATCTTGTCTTTCTGAGCATCAAAATCATCTCCTTATTCATCTCCACTCTATTCTTCTTCCTCCACAATTTTCACTTTTCTTGATTTCACAGTAGACCTGGTTCTTTTAGCAAAGTGGATGGTTCAGCAGACTTTGACTTTGAAAAAGACTTCTTAGTGGAAGTCTTGTCTTTCTTAGCTTTAGGAGTTAGAACCTCCACTTTGTCTGTCTCATCTTCATCTCGAAGGACCAAGTCCATCACATCAATTTCAACAGCCACAACAGGCTCACCCACCTTCTTCTTTCCCTTAGCAGCAACTTTTATTTTACTTTCTTCTAAGGCTTTCTCCAGTTCAGCCTCACCCGGCTTCTTCTGACTTCTTGTGGCTCTTCCTGTTTTTAAAGGAATTTCAACAGGGATAGAAGTAGCCTTCCTTTTCTTATTTTCCCTAGCAGTGCCGGGGGTTTTAACTCCTGAACTTCCTTTCTTCTTTGGATTGTAACTCTCAGTCACCCTTTTTCAGTAGGTCTGTGAGGGTTTCCTGTTCAGATGGAACATGTTCACCTACATTTGTCCTAAGTTGAACCAGCCCCTCAGCAGCGTCTCCAGACCCACTTCCCCTTGTTTTTCTCACACTCTCCTCTAGTCTAGCAGAATCCTCACCCCAAACAACCATTGCACCTGATTCTTTAGTTATACTAACAGGAGTGGGTGAATAGCCAACTACTACTTTTCCCTTTCCCCTCACAGTACTTCGAGCAACCTTAATCTCTTTTTATTTTCCTTTATCATTTTACCATCAATCCTTCTAGGCTCAATAGTTTTAACACATGTCATAGAACCTACCAGCATAAACCTATTCTCCAAATTTGTAGCAACCCTAGAAATAGTTTCAGGAGTAACTTTAGGGCCAGATGATACATGTTCAGTCTCAGAAGAAATGATTTCTTCCCCCTCAGTCAGATTTGAATGATTTATCAAATTTCTAGGGTTCTTCTTCCCTACTCTCTTTCAATCGTTCATTTATTTTCTGAATCTGATCTCCACCAGCGACAACCTTGAGAGCCATCATTTTTACTCTTTTCTTAGAGGTTGATGTGGTTGAAAGGGTGATAGAAGGTGTGGAAGTGGTTTCGTGTGGTGGTGATGAAGGATTCTCAGAGGTGTTTGCTATTTCTGTGCTTTGGTATGAAAAAAAAAGGGTTGGATTTTGTTTGGAAGATGAGAGAATATGGAGAGTGTTTTGGCGGCTTGAAAAGGTGAAGTGAAGAAGACACTAAGCCTGATCAATTTAAATAGAAGTTTTTAATGGGGTAACGGCATCCTTGGAGAAGTCTAATCAAACTGAATTTCAGTTTTGAAAAGACGTTGGAGTCTATCCCAAGTCCTTGAAGAGTCCGTCTTTCAAGATAGTCCTCTTTTCAAATTTGACCATCTTGTCTTTCTGAGCATCAAAATCATCTTCTTCTTCATCTCCACTCTATTCTTCTTCCTCCATAATTTTCACTTTTCTTGATTTCACAGCAGACCTGGTTCTTTTAGCCAAAGTGGATGGTTCAGCAGACTTTGACTTTGAAATAGACATCTTAGTGGAATTCTTGGCTTTCTTAGCTTTAGGAGTTAGAACCTCCACTTTTTCTGTCTCATCTTCATCTCAAAGGACCATGTCAATCTCATCAATTTCAATAACCACAACAGGCTCACCCACCTTCTTCTTTCCCTTAGCAGCGGCTTTACTTTTACTTTCTTCTAAGGCTTTCTACAATTCAGCCTCACTCTGCTTCTTCTTACTTCTTGTGGCTCTTCCTGTTGTTAAAGGAATTTCAACAGGGATAGACGTAGCCTTCTTTTCTTGTTTTCCCTAGCAGAGTCGGGAGTTTTAACTCCTAAACTTCCTTTCTTCTTTGGATTGTAACTTGCAGTCACCCTTTTCAGTAGGTATGGAAGGGTTTCCTGTTCAGATGAAACATGTTCATCTACACTTGTCCCAAGTTGAACCAGCCCCTCAACAGCTTCTCCAGACCCACTTCCCCCTATTTTTCTCACACTGTCCTCTAGTCTAGCAGATTCCTCACCCCAAACAACCATTGCACCTGATTCTTTAGTTAGACTAACAGGAGTGGGTGAAGGACCAACTACTACTTTTCCCTTTCCCCTCACAGTACTCCGAGCACCCTTACTCTTTTTTTCTTTTCCTTTTTCATTTTACCACCAATCCTTCCAAGCTCAATAGTTTTAACATGCCATAGATCCTACCAGCACAAACCTATTCTCCAAATTTTTAGCAACGCTAGGAATAGTTTCAGGAGTAACTTTAGGTCCAGATGATATCTGTTCAGTCTTAGAAGAAATGACTTCCCCCTCAGTAGAAGACTTGAATGATTCATCAGATTTCTGGGGTTCTTCCCTACTCGCTTTCAATTGTTCATTTATTTTCTGAATCTGATCTCCACCAGCGACAACCTTGAGAGCCATCATTTATACAATTTTCTTAGAGGTTGATGTGGTTGAAGGGGTGATAGAGGGTGTGGAAGTGGTTTCGTGTGGTGGTGATGAAGGATTCTCATAGGTGTTTGCTATTTCTATGCTTGGGTATGAAAGAAAAAGGGTTGGATTTTGTTTGGAAGATGAGAGAATATGGAGAGTGTTTTGGCGGCTTGAAAAGGTGAAGTGAAGAAGACACTAATCCTGATAAATTTAAAGAGAAGTGTTTAATGGGGCAACGGCAGCCTTGCAGAAGTCTAATCAAACTGAATTTCAGTTTTGAAAAGACGTTAGAGTTTATCCCTAAAATCTAGGCACTTAGTGCGGTCAGGTCTCCTTTTGAACCGAACTGGTTCATTTGTAACTGATAGTAAAAGAATGATTTGGGATTAGATGGGACTCTTCTTTTTATCATGATCCAAATATAGTTATTCCAAATTATGTAGAGTGTAGAATACATACCTAGTAATATTGATGAATCAAGAACTTCACTGAGAAATCTCTTGTGCAAGTCTAAATTTTCTAAGAAAATAGAGATAATATCATTAGAGATTAATGAGTTATTTTAGCACAAGGAACAAGAGTATACTATTGAAAGTATGAGACTGAGCAAAATCTAATCTAATTATGTACAAAATTTACAGGTTTTCTAGCCAACTTTTTTTCATTTCAATTGTGAAATTTTGAACTCGGACTTTTAGGGGATCTTAATCATGTCTAGTTCTAAATTTTTCCTTTCAAAGTAATCTCTATAAAGCTTTTATGAATATGTCAGCTATTTTCTTGTCAGTAGCTCAAAATTCCATAGTGATCAGACCCTTTTCATAGTTTTCTCTCAAAAAGTGATGCATAACATCTATGTTCTTAGTTCTTTTGTGATGAAACGGGTTCTTGGTCATACTAATTGCACTAGTGTTATCACAAAAGATGAGGATAGAACCAACATCAATTCTAAAATCTAGTAATTGATGTTTGATCCACAACAATTGAGCACAACATGAAGCAACAACAACATATTCAACTTCAGCAGTAGATAAAGCCACGTAATTTTGCTTTTTGGTGGCCCAATACACAAGACACGAGCCAAGAAAGTGTGTCATACCTGAGGTGCTATTTCTATCTACAAGAAAACCTGCATAATCAACATCAATGTATCCCACTAGATTGAAATTACTACCTTTTGGATACAATAGATAAAGGTCAATGGTGACTTTTAGGTATCTCAAAATCCTCTTAAAAACAGTCAAGTGAGACTCCTTTGGATATGCCTGAAATCTTGCAGAAAAAACTACAATGAAAATAATGTCAGGTCTGCTAGCAGTGAGATACAACAATGAGCCAATCATTTCCCTATACAACTTCTTATCAACATATGAACATGTTCATCTATATCCAACTTTGTAGATGTTGCAATAAGAGTCTCAATTTCTTTGGAATCTTCCATTTTAAACCTTTTAAGAAACTCTTTTACATACTTTTGCTGATGGATTATAGTTCCATTTGAAGTTTTTTTAATTTATAAGCCTAAAAAGAAATTAATCTCACCAATCATGCTCATTTCAAATTCATTCCCCATTAGTTTAGCATATACTTTACTTAACTTATTAGTGGTTGCTCCAAATATTATATATTCAACATATATCTGAACTACCAAGATATCTTTACCTTTTTCTTTCAAGAATAAAGTATTGTTAATTTTACCTCTTTTGTAGTCATGATCAAGAAAAAAATTTGATAATCTTTCATACTATGCTCTAGGAGCCTGCTTGGGCCCATATAGTACCTTGTCAAGCTTGTACACATAATCAGGACATTCCTTGTTGTCAAAGCCCGGAGGTTGCTTGAGAAACACTTCTTCTTTTAGATAGCCATTGAGGAAGACACTCTTGACATCCATTTGATGGAGAGTGAATTCTATGTAAGTAGCAAAGGCTATGAGGAGTCTTATTGCTTCCAACCTTGCAACTGGAGCAAAGGTTTCATCATAGTTTATGCCCTCCTCTTGACTATATCCTTGAACCACCAATATTGCTTTGTTCCTTGTAATTGTTCCATATTCATCAAGTTTGTTTCTTAAGACCCATGTTGTGCCAATTACTGATATGTCCTTGGGTCTTGGTACCAGATGCCAAAGTTGACTCCTCTCAAATTGGTTGAGTTCATGTTGCATTGCATTTACCAGTCTGCATCTTGCAAAGCCTCAGTAACATTTTTAGGTTAAATAAGAGATAAGAAAGCATCAAAATCACAAAGATTCTTCAATGAGAAACACTTCTTCTTTTAGATAGCCATTGAGGAAGACACACTTGACATCCATTTGATGGAGAGTGAATTCTATGTAAGTAGAAAAGGCTATGAGGAGTCTTATTGCTTCCAACCTTGCAACTGGAGCAAAGGTTTCATCATAGTTTATGCCCTCCTCTTGACTATATCCTTGAACCACCAATCTTGCTTTGTTCCTTGTAATTGTTCCATATTCATCAAGTTTGTTTCTTAAGACCCATGTTGTGCCAATTACTGATATGTCCTTGGGTCTTGGTACCAGATGCCAAACTTGACTCCTCTTAAATTGGTTGAGTTCATGTTGCATTGCATTTACCAGTCTGCATCTTGCAAAGCCTCAGTAACATTTTTAGGTTAAATAAGAGATAAGAAAGCATCAAAATCACAAAGATTCTTCAATGAGGATCTGGTTTTGATTCCATAGGTTGGATCAGTAATTATGTTCTCAATGGGATGAGAACTTTGATACTTGTAAGGTTTCACAACCAACTGGTTTCCCCTAGATGTTCCTTCAATGTTTTGTTGCTGAGGAACAGGTTCATGGACAGGTTCCCTTGAGGTTTGAGGATCATTTCTTATTTGTTCTATTCCCCCATTCATGTTACCCTAGGTGGAAGAATCTGTTCCATCACATGTTCCTTCCTCTACTGCAGCTTCAGTCTGGGCTGTGGTTTCATTTGAGTTTCTTACCAGCCCAATTGCTTCATCATCATGTTCCTGTCTCTCAGAAAAAATGTTAGTTTCGTCAAAAACCACATGAACACTTTCTTCTACACACATAGTTCTTTTGTTATAAGCCTTATAAGCTTTACTATGTGAATAATATCCCAAGAATACTCCCTTATCACTTCTATGATCAAACTTACCTAGGGAGTCTTTACCATTATTTTGCACAAAGCACTTGCATCCAAATGCCCTAAGATGGGATATGTTTGGTTTTATCCCTTTAAGTAACTCATAAAGATTCTTCTCTACAAGAGGCCTAGTCATGCACCTATTTATGATGTAGCATGCAGTGTTTATAGCTTCTTCCAAAAGCTATGGGGCAGTTTACTAGAAAGAAGCATAGTCCTAGCCATATCTTCAAGTGTCCTATTCTTTCTTTCAACTACTCCATTTTGTTTTGGAGTCCTATGAGAAGAGAAATTATGATATATGCCATGCTCATCACAAAATTCAGCAAATTTAGCATTCTCAAATTCAGTGCCATGATCAGACCTAATTGATGCGAGTTGATTACCTAGCTGTTTTTGAGTTTTTCTAACAAAAGAAGTAAACATGTCAAATGCTTCATCTTTAGATGTTAAAAACAATTTTCAAGTAAAACTAGATTAATCATCAACAAGCATCATCACATATCTCTTACCACCTCTACTTAATGTCCTCATTGGACCACGAAGATCTATATGGATCAGTTCCATCGTCCTGGTGGTACTTACTATTTTCTTGCATTTAAAAGAGGATCTTACCTTCTTCCCCTTTGCACAAGCCTCACAAATTTTATCTTCCTTGAACTTTATGTTAGGCAGCCCTATCACTAGGTCCTTGTAGACTAATTTGTTGAGTTTCTCAAACTGGCATGTCCAAGTCTCTTTTGCCAAAGAAGGGGATCATTATCCAACAAACTTAAGCAATTGAGTTCATTTTCTGAAAATGTGGACATATCTACAATATATATATTGTCCACTCTTTTTCCCTGCAAAACAATCTTGCCAGTAGTAAGATTAATCACAAAACATTTGGTAGAGGTGAATTCTACCATGTTATCTCTATCATACAACTGTGATACACTTATTAGACTATAGTTTAGTCTATCTATCAAGTAGACATTCTCAGCAGAGTGAGAATCAGTCTTACCTACCTTTCCAACCCCAATGATCTCATCTTTCTTCCCATTTCCAAAGGAGACATTATCTCCTTTGAGGTCCTTAAGTGAAAGGAATTGGTTCTTTCTTCTTGTCATATGCTTTGAGCAGCCACTATCCATGTACCATATTTGACTGCTCCCCTTCACTTGGACCCGCAAAGAAAATCTGGGGTTAGTCTTAGGAACCTAAACTAGTTTGGGTCTCTTTCTATAGGCAAAATGATGAATCAAATTCTTTTTAGCCCAACTTGATAGCCTATTCTTCCCTTGAACAAATTATTTGTTATTTTTACTTGCCTTTTCTTTTGCAGTGCATTCACTTTTATAGTGACCTGCTTGAACTTGATTAGATCCTCCATTAGAATTATTACCCGCTCATCCCTCTTATACAACTCATCTTTCAGTTTACCTACATTTTCTTCTAGAGTGAGTTGTGTGCGATCAATTGTCTTCTTACCTATTCGTAATTTCAGTTTAAGATTTTCAGATCTAAGTTCTAGGACATTTGAATTAAGTGCATGAACCTGGTTCTTCAAAGCAGTATTTTCACTTACAGTTTCACTAACCTAAGTTCCAGATTTTTGCACTTTGCTTTCAAAATCACACATTCTTTAGACAATTGTTCCTTTTCATTGTTTACATCCTCAGATTCATCAATTAGATCTAGAAGTAACTCAGATATCCTTTCTTTAGACAAAAATTTTATCTTGTCTTTGAGATGAATTACACTTACCTCAGTTTCCTCATCAGATTCTCCAATAGCCATAAGTGCTTGTTCATCCCCATATTCATCATCTGAGCTTTCTCCCCAAGAAGCGACCATAGCCTTGGTTGATCCTTTGTTTTTCTTGGGTTGAACCTAATCCTTCATTCAGCTCTTTCCTTCTACCATTCAATTTCCCATTGAGGACAGTTCTTGATGTGGTTATCAGTCTTCCCACACTTGTAGCATCCTTCATTGGTTTGATTTTCAGAAACCTTTGGCTTGCTGTAGCTTCCAGTTCTTGAAGGACCCTTTCTCTCCTTAGGTACTTCTTGAAGTCCTTTGTGATCATAGTCATTTCATCATCTTCTAGATCAGAACCTTCAATGATTATGAGTGGAAGGCTCCTTTCCTTCTTAGGTACATTAATCTTCATGGTTTCCCTCCTAAGTTCATACACATTAAGATTTCCAATTAACTCATATAATGGGAGAGTGGCAACGTTCTTTGATTCCTGAATGGCAGTGATTTTGCTCTCTCAAGTAACCGGCAGAACCTTTGTCAAAATCTTCTCAACTCTTTGTTCTTCAGGAATAATCCTTCCAAGAGACTTTAGTTCATCTCTTGTGTACATCTCTTGAATGGTTTCCCCTTTCTTCATGGTAAAGTTCTCATATTGAAAATACAGTAGAGTTCCTCTGGACCTCTTCACTTGAGGTGTTCCTTCATGGGCCACTTCCAGAGTTTCCCAAATTTCCTTAGCAGTGGTACAACTTTGGATCTACTGTACTCATCTTGACCAAGTCCACAAACAAGCCATTTCTTGCCTTTAGTATTCTTTTCCCATTTTTTCAAGTCCTCAGCAGTGCAGTCAGCTCTTGTCTTTGGCACATCTACTCCTTTTAGTATTTTTCTTCAGTATAGATAGTGCACCATCAATGACAATGTCCCATATCTCATAGTCATCTTCGATGATGTGATTTCTCATCATGTTTTCCCACCAGGAGTAGTACTGGCCATTGAAGAGTGGTAGCCTACTAGTGGATTGCCCTTCCTAATTTCCAGGTGGTGCACTCATCTTGATCTTATCCTATGGTGTTAGCCTCTTCAAGGATAACCTGCTCTGATACCAATTGATGTTTTAATTTCAATACCACACAAGAGGGGGGGGGGTGATTTGTGTGGTGTCCAATTTTTCACGTAAAATGATTATAGAAGGACCTGGTTCTTCTAAGTGTTACTTAACCTACTGTTGCTGGAATAGTAAATGCAGAAAGTAAGGAACACAAGTATTTTTACGTGGAAAACACCTAGCTCAAAAGGTGAAAAACCACGACCTACTACTGAGTAGAATTTTCCCCAACGTTTCACTACATCACTGAGCCAAAACAACATTTGCAGAACACTTGGTAAACCTAATGGTTAACTCTAATCCCGTTATGGCAACCAACCTCTAACTGTTGCGACAACTTCAAGTTAACTCTAAATTGAATACTCAAAATACATAATACAATTGCCTCTAGATAAATCTAAAAGGTACAATTTGAAAACCATCTACTACAATTGAACTAGAATAAAAAACATACACTTGGAATTGGTTCTTCTATCTGGTTCATGTAGCTTCAGGTTTGCACACTTGAACTATCTACTACAACTCACGTTTAACTTCTTCTTTTGTGTGTGCCTGTAGAATGAGAACATCCTGCAATATATAGATCTAGTAGATGAAGAAATAACTAGAGTTCTAATTCTACTCTTCCTTTGTGGAAGAGTTCTAGTTTTTCTCAACTTCTAACTCCTCCCTTATCTTGGATTGTGTTATCTTTGAGTAAGGAGTCATTCTCTTTATCAAATTATGCAATATTTTCGATCGGGAGATATCAAATATATCAAGTTAAGTTTATCTCCTTCACGTGTATCCCATATGCTCGAATCTGCCCGTGTCTGTGTACACAGGGGATGGACCTGATTCATGCCTGAGCTTCCTTTGTCAATCTTCAAAATAAAACTTCACTTGGGCCGATACTCTGAAATTAATAATTGGAAGAAAGAAGTCAGAAGTGAGAGGCCTACAAAGACAAAATAGAGTTGAAAATGGTTAAGTCTCATGCGACCAACCGTCATGGGTTTGGAAAAGACAAAGGTTCTCCGAGGACAGAAGTGCAATCGATACTCAGGAAACAATCAGTTACAGTTGAAATTATCATCAAAGAATTCGAGCCGAGATCAAGTGACCGAAACACTCAAGGCCATAAAACCATCCACCATTTCAAACTAACTATAGTTCTTTGTTTGAAAAATAGAAAACAGGTTCAATCCAAAAGCAACCTCGCAAGAAGTAGGTGCAACCAAAAAGGAAACCACACGGAGACTAAAAACAACTCTGCAAAACTCTAAAAAGGGAAGTCTTCTCCAAATTCTTTTCCGCATTTTGCTTATTCTCTAAATAAAATAAGAAAGAAAAGAAATAAAATTCAACATCATGGTAGTATAGGGTACACCAACCCCTAGCTGCATTTTCTAACTTTGTCATACCACTCCCTAGTTGATGATATTTTAGAAATAAGGCACACCACACCCTAGTCTCCTTATAAGTATAGGGTATACCAATCGCTAGCTGTGTTTTTCAACATAGGGTACATCGCTCCCCAGTTGTTTGAGCTGAAATGTAGGGTACACCACTCCCTAATATATTTCACATACATAGGGTACACCATTCCATATTCTACTTACCAGTATAGGGTACACCAATCCCCAGTTGTATTTTCCAACATAAGGTACACCACTCCATAGGGTACATTATTCCCTAGTCTCATTACCAGTATAGGGTACACGAATCCCTAGTTGTGTTTTCCCAACGTTGGGTAAACCACTCTTTAGTTGATGATGTTTTAGACATAGGTTACACCACTCCTAGTTGAGTCGAACTAAAATTCAGGGCATACCATTCCCTGATATCTTTCCTAACCATAGGGTACACCACTCCCTAATATCCTTACCAGTATAGGGTACACAAATCCCTAGTTGTGTTTTCCCAACGTAGGGTACACCACTCCCTAGTTGATGATATTTTAGACTAGGGTACACCACTCCCTAGTCTCATTACCAGTATATGGTACACCAATCCCTAGATGTGTTTTCCAATATAGGGTACACCACTCCGTAGTTGATGATATTTTTGACATAGGGTACATCACCCCTCGTGTCATTACCAGTATAGGGTACACCAATACCTAGCTGTGTTTTCCCAACATAGGGTACATTACTTCCTAGTTGATTGAGCTTAACTGCAGGGTATACCACTCCCTGATATCATCACCAATCAATCTTAAATACAGGGAACACCACTCCCTAATATCCTTTCCAGTATAGGGTATACCACTCCCTAGATGTGTTTTTAAATATAGGGTACACTACTCCTGTAAAGACCCGTAAAATTTCATGGCTAAAAATAATGCCCAAAGAGGCCCCTGTGTTTTTATAACTGTAGAAATTCTTAAAACGGACCTTTTTGAGTAAAAAGTACCTCGGGACTTAAAATATATAATTTTCCAGATTTGTGCAGGTGTGCGGTCCACTACGATCAAAGATCAGGTATGCGGACCGCATAGTGGTCGCATACTTGGACAGTTTGATGTCCCTTTTGAGGATAATTATGCGGCCTAGAATTCGATCGTATTTCATGAATACGGGCCGTAATCGCATTCTTGCGCCTTCATTTCGCGGAGGGAGTTATGTGACGCACTATGCGATCGCATAACAAGTATGTGGACTGCATAGTGGTCGCATACCTAGGCAGTCCGATTTCTTTTTTGGCCCATTTGAGGGCCATTTATGCAACAGGAATGCGGACTACATAGCAGGAATGCGATCGCATTCCTGACCTCATTTCTGCTTTGGGACTTTTAAAATTCTAATTTTTATACCCGACCCCCAGTTTATTAAAACACTTACCCCCTTCCATTTTAAAGATTTTCTAAACAAAATAGAGAGAGGGAAGAGAGATTTCTTGAGAGAGAAGGTTCCATCTTCACCAAAATTGATTCTTCACTATCACTCGGGCCTAGAAGTTATTGAGTAATTGTCATCTTCTTCACTCTAAGAGGTGAGTCCCCACCCCATTTCGTTTTAATTCTCAGGTTTTGGCTAGAAAGGGTAAAACATAGAAATTAATTCTTGGAGATAGAAGTTGATACCTTGCATGCATGTAAGTTAAATTCCTAATCTAGTAAAGGGAAACGGGTTTGAGTAATTATTCACAAAAAGGGGGTTAGTAATCTAAGGGGTCACATAGCGTTCGATAAAATGTCTAAATGAGTTCGAGTTATGTTTATGGTTCCTATTTCTAAGTGAAATATGTCACATTGTGGAATAGATTGACGGTGCTAGACGGTCCGATGATTTGTGATATAAAATTAAAGGGGGATTCTGATTCAAGGTATGTATGGCTAACTTTAATCTTTTTAGAGTCATCTTGTTGGTTTCCGAGCACTCGGTATGAAATTCTTGCTTGAGCATATGTGAATTTATTGTCATGTTGTGTCGAGGTGTAAGATTTCGTTCTCTGACTTTCTTAGTCGACTACCATGTTATATGAGCTTGTGAAAAAGTGATTCTTTGTGCTTATTCTATCATGTGCAAAGCTCGTTAAATGTTGAATAC
>ML307868.1:0-31193 GCA_005239505.1 Nicotiana paniculata | reverse complement strand
TTTGTTCAATTGTGTGATGTCCTTAAATTATGTTCAAAAGCATATTTGAATGTCTGGACTAGTTATATGCACTCTTTTGTTGTTGGTGAGGGCACATGATCTCATGAATGATTGGTAATGTTGTAAACTTTCTTGTTGAGTAGGTACGTGAATTGAGAGGGATTAGTGGTTACAAGTCGAATCTTGAGGTTTGGTGGTTGCATATAGGTTCTTGGTATGATTGATTAAATTGTTATACTTGGGCATGTTCAAAGAAGGGGAAGAATGTGAAATTTTGTATGTTCATACTTGATTGCCGGTATTGATCATAGTCAAGGGGTAAGGTGTGTGGGTGAAAAGTAAAATACTCCTTGATAATGAACTTTGTACGTGTTGAAGGGTAGTAGATTTGCTCGAGGACGAGCAAGAGTCTAAGTGTGAGGTGTTGATGTTTAACTTAAAGTGTATATATTGCTATGTATATCGCCTCATATTTTACTTTTGTTTCGTGAGTTTTAGATGTTAAATGTGATGATTTATATTAATTTGAAGTGTTTTTATGTGTAGGAATGATTCGGGATCAATTGGGGGCGAAACGCACAAAATTAGAGCCAAAATGCAAAAATCGGGCAAAAAGCGATTTTGGGCGCCATAGGTAATGCTGGGCGCCACCTGTGGCGCCGGAGGCAGAAACTTTTTATGGGGCAGCGCCCTATTGGGCGCCCGGCGCTACCCAGGGCGCCGGTGACGAGAATTTCTCCTATTTTACCCGGGACACGGTTATTTCGACCCTAAACCTACCCAACACGTATAAAAGCAAGTCTAAGCTTATTTTTGAGGAGATAGACGCCACTTTGGAGGAAAAATACACACGAAATTGCTAGGGACCGAAGGATTCTCAATTTTCTTCATCTTTTCTAGTATTTTACAATTAATTCAACACTTATGAAATTGTTTGATTTTAGCATGAGTGGCTAAAAACCCATTGTTCTGGGGTTGTGATTTAGCCATGAATATTGTTATTCGACATTAGCTTAACCTTGATTATAGTTCACTCAATATATGGTTGTTTCTTCAATTCTGTGTTTAATTGCTTAATTGCCTGGCTAGCAGTTAGGTTATATATACTATCTATGTTATGCTTGGGAAAGCCGTGTATAGATTATAGAAGAGTTGAAGAGAGCGCGATCTTAACCCTTCAGGTGAGCGGATTTGTGGTTAGGATAGGAATATACCTAATCACCGTGCTTAATTAAATGTCGTAATCTTAATGCGTTCTGATAGATTATTTCATAGGAATATAGGCGTTAATATATTGAGAATAGGCAAGTAGTGCTTCGGGAGAAGGCTATGAGAGCAATTATCGATTAATTAGCAACCATGAGTGAATTATATGAAAGGGAGAGTTAATTAGAATGCAATACGAGTGGTGAATTGATCAGAACCCTGGAATATTTGTCTCTACTGAATACACAACAATCAACTCGTTACTTGATAATTAGTTATTTCTTAGAATCGTAGTATATCATAGTTACATTATTGAATTTTTACTTTGGCTTGATTAAATAACAATTATAGTGAATTAGTGAGTAGTCTACACAAGTCTCGGTGGATTCGACATTCGATTTATCATTATATTACTTGTACGACCACATATACTTGCGTGTGCGTTTGGGAGCAACACAACTGCTATCTTTCGGGTGCGCTCTGGTTAAACCTCGCTCCAGTATAACAAATCACAACGAAAATGTAAATCGCACTAAGTAAGTCCGTGTAATGATCTCAACCGAGAAACCGTGCAGAAGGTTTCGAATCTATGACCTCTAATTTGATGGATCTCCTGCTCAACCAATTCAGTTCTTAATTTATCTTTACAAGTATGAAAATTTTGAAAATATTATTCAAGAGGATTAGAGACATTTAACTATTTATGCACTTTTAAAGTTATATTGGACTATTTTTATTATTGCTTGTGGTGCTTGGACCATGGCTGTAACGTGTAAGTGCTATTCCGCCGAAAAGTTTTTTTTTTTTTTTTTTTTTTAATATTAAGGTTCACTTTATTATATGGGGTAGGAGTAGGACTTAGTCCTTGACAATTATTTAAAAGGACACATGTTCATTTCCCCGCGTAATTCATGTTTTTTCCTCTTTTTTTTTATTTTTCTGCTTGTGGGACCTTGAAATAATTCTAGAGTTATGGACCTCCATAAACAAAACTAAACAGAGTAGTTATGAAGAAAAATGATTTTATTCTTGCATTTATGATATATAGTATCTGAATAAGCGTTTGTTAGGATTTTTATTGGTTTCCTGAATCTAGGCAAGAGGATCTGTATTATTAGACATTCAAGATTTTCATTATGTTGTATTAGTAGTCATAACAATCTAGAGTTACTTTCTCCATGTACTTATGATTTGAAATTAACAATCTTCACTAAAATTTAAAGTAAAATTGTAACTCCCTTCTAGGATGCAAAACATAAATATAAATTAGTATAATTTACTATTTGATTTGAACTTCATTATTTCCCATAACATGGTCGTAGTAGAGAATCGTCATGCAATGTCTATAGGCATCATTATTCATGAACTTAGGACTTGTTTGATCGGGAAATAAAATTATCCTAGGAATAATAATTTTGGAATTAATTATTTCGGGATTATCATCCCTCCCTCCCTCCCGAGATAACTAATATTAGAATTAATTATCTTGATTTTATCCCAATCAAATAGGAATAAACTCATCTCAAATTTGTTATGATAACATAGTACATATAAAAAGTGACAAAATTTTGCAGATAGAGGGAGTAGCCACCATTATTATATAAAAATTGGCAATTTCAATTAGGGTGGCAAAACAGCAAATTATAAAGCACCTTTGCCAGGAAACAATTCCTGTAAAGCCACAAAATCTGCATAGTTTTTTTTCTTTTTCTTTATTCTTTTTGTAAGACAAGGAATATACGCAAATAAGACAAGTAGAGAACATGAATTACTTGTGAATCTAGTCAACTGAATTTATGAAAAATATCATGGTGCAGTTGGAGATAATTCCCAAAGGACAAAAGGAAATTTTAAAAAAATATTTGAGTATAATATATAGACGCGGAGAATAAAAGAAAAATTCGGGCAGATTCTTTAGTTTTAATTCAATCAGTCTAACAACTTTACTTCTGTCACGCCGTAGTTTAGAGTTCTAATACAACATCTTTTGCTTGTTTTTCTTTTCCTTTTCTTTTTCTTTTGTATTTTACTTGAGCGTCTTTATTTCCAGCCATATAATAATTGGTATTTATTCTGTCCTATTTTATATGATACTATAATACTTTACTAAAACAAAATACATTTATATATTATAGCAATGATAATAAAAAGGTTTCAGAGTACATTTGATTAAAAGATCCTCTTATAAATTTAAAAGCTTAAATGGTTAAACAATTTAAGTTTTTTAATTAAAAAGTCTTGTAAGAACCATATTATTAATAATATTCCATCAAATATTTTGAAGTACTTTAAGATTAAAACTATATGATGTACCCGTGCGATGCACGGACCCAACTGTTGCCTTTTTTTCTTCTTCTTGTTGTCTTCCTTTTTATATTTTTTGGTCTATTGCTAATTACACACTGTATACGCCTTTAGGGAGAGAAGAAAGAGAATAGGCTTTTGTGCAATAACGTATAGAACCACGATTACCTGTATTGTTATTAATCTTTTGCATTATGTGCATTTTAATTTTTCTAAATCGTATTACTATACCAAACACACTTAATACTTGTCATTATTTGATACTTTATTATACAATGATTAGATATTAATTCAAGTACAATTTAAATTATTTTTATATAGGGTCTACACTTTTTATTTTAATTTTTTTTTGCATGACTAAATTTAAAATTAATTACTATAAAATAACGATTAAGAAGTCACTTGGATAATAAGTCGTGATGTATTTTTCTCATTATTTAAACTGAGTGATATATAGTTTTATTTTTTTTAGTATTTTTAGTTGTGTAAATGTATTACTTTTTTTTATATTAATCAAAATTGGAATAATAAAACATATTAATTTTATTCCAAAATTGTTGATGAATAGGAATTTTTTTGGTTCTTTGAAATAATAATTGTGATTTTTAATTATTAAGATTTTTTTAAAAAAAAATTGTTAGTTTAATGACTTAATATTAAAAATAAATTAATCTCTCGATCAATCTAAATACTAATCAAATTGACCTTAAATGGAAATATTACAGTTTTTTCTAGTTTCATTTGATATGATTGAGATACTATTTATGGTATAATACAATTTTCATCATAATAGTTATTTGTTGAGATTTTTTAAAAGTAACTAATTGTATAATTATGTATTTTAAAATTTATATAATGTTGAATTCTTATTGAACAGAGGAAGTACCCAACTAACTTCGATCATAAAGGGAGAAGTACAATCCTGTCAGTGCGACGATACTTCTCATACTTCCTAATGTATAATGATTTTTAAAAGAAAACAATTCCACAAATTAATTGTCTTAATTTTTACTTCAGGTATTCTCAAATCATATTTTAGAGAGGGGATACTTATTATACAATTTGAACAGATTTTAATATTCTATAATAAAAAAGGAGGACTTGAAACTATATTTTATTCTTAAATATTTTTTTTTCTTATTTAATAAAGTATTCCAATTGAAATTGTAATTTAACGAGAACTTTATATAAAATGATGTCAATTGAAATAAATGAAATAATTTTTTAATCAGGTGAACATTTGAATTACAAAATTGCCAAAAGATAATATTTCTAGTTAAAAGCACTTATTGAAAAAATAATAATAACCATCAAGTAATGCATTTAATGAAAATAGTGAAGGTGGAATGGAAAATGAGGTCCACCTAAAGAATATAATAGCTTATGACCACGTTAGTTTTTTGCTTTTTCAACCTACAACTAAATTTTTGAGCCTAGTATACAAGTAAACAATGCAATAATATATTTAAAATAACCATTATACCCTTGATCGACCTCCTCTTCTCTCTCCTATATAATAGAAAAAGTTTCATAAACATTGAATAGGGTAAAATATAAAATTATACTACGGAGTATTTTAATTATGAGCGAGTATCAAAAGAACATCGTGGTCCAAAGAGTTTATGAATAAATTAATTCATAAAGCCGCTTGATATATAGGCAAATAATAATTCTAATCATTGAGACATATGTCACCACATAATACTGACATTTCGAACCTCTATGCTATAACTTTTGTTCCTTTTCTTCCAAAATATAATACTCTTTCAATTAATCATAATCGGTAGCTATTGGATGAATTTTTTTTGTTTTGCGTAATTTTTTTTGTGGTAAGATCGAGATTCTGCCGAATAGCCATCCAAAAAAACTTTGTTGATTTGTTTTGTTATATGGACTTCGATAGTTTCAGTCCGGTAAAACAAAATAAGAAGAAGACAAATTCAACAACTTGATTCCGACGAAAACACCAAGGCTAGGACAATGATGAGACAATGTTCTTTTGGCTTTAAATCTGGTATTTTTCGTTTTCTACGAAATAAAGTATTAATTATGGAGTAGAAGTGTAATATTTAATCATACAGTTTGATATAATTTGATGCAAATACAAATAATACTTTACAAAAAGGCATGTGGTGGGATCGGACTATGTGCTTAAATATGCAGCGTGAAACTTGTAACAATTAGAATTTAGACTACCAACTTCAAATTTTTTTTGGTCATAACATACTCTTACTTTTGCTTATTTGTCAATAAATTTTCTTTTTCCACAAGTATGCTCATTTGCTGACTGCGAACTTATGACATGAAAGAGACTTTAACCTTTTTCACTTGATCAAGGTTTTCTTGGCACATTTTTTCCTCAAAACAGAATTAATGGTTGTTGATTGAAGAATTAGTGAGCTTCAGAAACAACCTTGGATTCCATAAGTAGCATATCAGCCCAGCCCAATCCAGCTTCTAAGCCCAACTACATGAGATCAAAATCAAATGGCTGAAGTAACAAGGATGTCAAAGAGACAAGTTTAATTGAGAGAAGAGAGAATAGAGAGGAATCCCAGAATTACTATGAGTGAATACCTTAAAACCCCCCTAAACTATTATGTTTTTTTGTCAGTTACTTACGTAAATTATTTGGTGTCCTTAAAATCCCCTTTAACTACATACACCTATATATATTAAAAAATCCTCGCCAATTTTTTTGTGGTGAGCGTGTTACCCCCTTCTATTTACTCATCCTAATCTAATATATCAATTCAATTAAGAATTTTAACTAATAATAAAAAATAATTAAATGGGTAAATGATTGGGGGGGGGGGGGGGGGTTTAAAAAATCAAAGGAAGAGGATGAAGGGATAAACACATGGTCATTTGTAAAAAAAAAATTCACTTTTATCTCCTCCGATAATAGGTACACCATGTCTCAATCGTGATTTTTATCATTAAACTTCGATTAAACATTGAGTTTTTTCTAATAATCTTCGTTTTCACCGGAAATTATAGTTTAATACGAGATTTGGGATAAAAAATTAAGGTTTGTTTGAAAGAAAAAGACCTAAATGAAAAAGAAAGATAATTTTAGAAGAAAAAAATTCATATTAAACCTATTATAATAAAGAAAGAACAAAGATAAAAAAGAAATGAAGAAAAAGGCTAGAATACAAAGAAAATAGAGGAAAAATACAAAAATTAAATTTTTTAAAGAAGGTAACAGTAATTAACCATTAGAAATGTCCAATTGGGGCTATTTTTTTATGCATAATTTCATCTCTCACGCGCCTTTTGGCGAGTTATCTTACATATGTTATTAAAAAATTGACGAGGGAATTTTTAATATATAGGAGATATAGTTAAGAGAAATTTTGGTGACACTAAATAGTTTAAGTATGTAACTGATAAAAACATGATAGTTTAAAGGGGTTTACGGTATTCACTCATTTAGTATTGATTCATTTATGTATATTGCCAGTGCATGACAATCAAATGAAGCTAACACAAATCAAGTTTAAGTTGCGATTAAATAACGGAAACAACTTACTCGCGCATGATGTTTGTATACTTATACATGATTAAATAAAGTGAGAATGTATTTATATTAGTTATGTTTAAGTGTTAAAAAATTTATATACAAACACATATCATACCTTATTGGATTTAGTGTAATAATCGAGTGTGAATAGCTACTGCTAGAGTTGCTAGCTAACTAACTTCCGAACGTTGTCCCCAAACTTTTCTCAACCTTAAAAGTTGTGCAAAAGTTGGAGGTGTTAAGGGGGGAAAATGCCTCTTTACAAACAGCCTTTCTCAGAATTAGAACTATGTGAATCGTTCAATCAACTGGTTCATGAATTTGCTCAACCTTTAGGCTTTAGCCCACTGGATTTTGTTTGGATATATGTGTAGACATATAAAATTTATTCGATTCAAATTAAATAAATAATTTGGGTTATATTTAAATATACTAGTCCAAACAAATTATGAGCTAATATAATTGGATAAATTATTTAATCCAATAAGTTATTGACTGGGATAGTCCATTTAATTGGGCTACAAATGATGAGCCCGCTTCGTTAAGCCCAAGATGTCATCTTCCTAGAGGCCCAGTTTGACGCCATGTGTCAAATGACTTGGCGCGCCAAGTCAAATGAAAGAGCCAATAGGATTATGCCACATGTTAAAATGACAAGGCATGCCAAGTCTCATTAAATGGCCAATGAAATCGCGCCACATGTGCAAGTGACATGTTCTAGCCAATCAAATACGGCCTTGTCACACTTCAATTTGATTGGTCGGAAAGAGTTTGTTCTTATCACAACTCCTCCATTCTACAACAATAAATAGGGGTCTTCATAACTCAGAAAAGACCACCAGAAGTTATAACAAGAAGCAAGAGGGAGCTCGTGGATCAAACACAGCGGATTTCTCTAAGCTACAAGCATTCAAGTGTTCTAGGGATTAAAAGATCAAGACGAAGATTCAAGAACGAGCTGCAAGCCCTTGGATTAAAACTATGTCAAGATCAAGCCTCAAGCACTTGGATTAAAATCAAATAAAATTAAAAGATTAGGCTAAAAAGCTCTTTTTATTTACCGTTGAAAAGTAGAATGAGATGATTCATAGAGATTGTACACTCAAATTACTTGAAATCAAATACTACGATTGTTGCGATATTTTTCGGTCTTGATTTTATTTTCTCGACGCAATTTATTGTCTACAAATTCTGGCACGCCCAGTGGGACAATCTCTACTTCTCATCTCAACTTTTCAATCATCAAAGTTCAAGAACAACGAAATTGCTTCCAAGAAAATCAACTCAAGTTCAACTTCCGCCAAGGCTGCTAATTACAGGTTCTATGCTGATGTGGAAACATACTCGGAGTTACCTTTGGAAGCTTTGAGCCAGTTACGAGGAGCAAAGCAAGCTGGTTAGGACAACAAGCACCCCAAGTGTCGTCCGCATCTACCCCTGTTTTCGGGTCTTCATCCTCAAAAGGAGCAAGATCTTCCACAAACGCATCGGAAGGAGGAAGCGATGTTACTGAAAAGATCAAGAAGACTCTTGCTCTGCTTGACCTCTTCGGATCCAAGCACTCTTCTATGAAGGAAGATGATGACACTTCAAGTGATGGATACTTCCCACTTACACCACAGAGCGTGAGCCAATCAATGATCAATCTGTGTGAAAATCCGTGCTACTCTCCATCATCCACAACAATCATGCAAGCCATGGTGACAAACACTTCATCCGTGGAGGAGCAGTTGTCAAACTTAATGGAAGTAATCACTAGCTTGACCAAATGCATGCAAAATCAAGATGCTAGAATTGACAAGCTAACATATAGGGTCAGAATCTTGATGGAAGAAGAATCTACCCATGCACCTGGCAAACTCCCAGAAGTTCAAGAGATTGATCCTCCCCCAAGACAAGTTGCATCCAATAAGGCTATCCCTATCTCGTCTGAAGGGATGATTCCAATAGATCAACTGAAGGAGTTCATCGAAGGAATTATCAAAAGCAAGTACGAAGTTTCTACCAAGTCTTCCCTTACATACGCGAAGCCGTACACTGCAAGGATTGATATGTTGAAGATGCCCGCTGGCTATCAACCTCCAAAATTTCAACAGTTTGATGGCAAAGGCAATCCAAAGCAACATGTGGCGCACTTCGTTGAGACATGCAACAATGCTGGAACTTATGGAGATTACCTCGTCAAGCAGTTTGTCCGCTCATTAAAAGGAAATGCCTTTGATTGGTACACGGACCTCGAGGCTGGATCTGTTGATAGTTGGGATGAATTAGAGCAAGAATTTCTTAATCGCTTTTATAGCACGAGACGTACTGTGAGTATGATAGAACTCACAAACACTCGTCAATGAAAGAGTGAACCAGTTGTCAACTTTATCAATCGTTGGAGGAATGCAAGCCTCAATTGTAAAGATAGGCTTAGTGAAGCTTCTGGCATAGAGATGTGCATCCAAGGTATGCATTGGGAATTGCATTATATCTTGCAAGGTATCAAGCCTAGCACATTTGAAGAACTTGCAACTACTGACCATGACATGGAGTTGAGCATGGCCTCCGCTGGAAATGAAAGGCTGCCCATCTATGAACCTCGCAAAGGGAATGACAAGCAAGTAGTCAGAAAATGGAGCAAGTTTATACCAAGATCCGAAAATAAAGAAGCTATGAATGTCAGCACATCACCTGCGAAGTTCGCGACGAAAGTGAGCAAGAAGCAGAGTATGAGATCCACTCCGTTTCAAGATAATCCAAGTGGAAATTTGACTCTACGAGAAATGCAAGAGAAAGAGTACCCATTTCTAGATTCTGATGTGCCGGCTATTTTTTAAGAACTCCTCCAGTTAAATCTCATTGAGCTCCCGGAGATGAAGCGGCCAAATGAAGCTGGGATAATAAATGACCCAAATTACTGCAAGTACCATCGACTCGTGAGCCACCCTCTGGAGAACTGCTTTGTCTTCAAGGACAAAGTTATGGACTTGTCTCGTGAAAAGAAGATCGTGCTTGAAGATGAGAAAGAAAGCGCAAACCAAGTTTCTATCACCTTTGGCTCATTCAGTACGGATGAATTATGCGATTTTAAAGAAAGTAAAGATGAAGAATTACTGGAAAACCACAAAGTTGAAGACCATCAACCTGAAGATGATGGAGGTTGGACGTTGGTAACTCGTCGTAGGCGCCACAAAAGGAGCCCACGAAAAGGATCAATGGAACAACCAACAAGTAGCATTATGGTGAAAAGACCTAGGAGATGGAACCCAATTAAGCACTTAAAGGAATAGAAAGTGGAGGTGCACCACCCTCAGAAGCCACGACATCCAGTGACCTTGGAGGAATTTTTACCAAGTTGGTTCCGCACAAAGATTTCCCATGGGGGTATTGATGCCTCTTGTTGCCATACTGATGAAGGGAAAGAAAAGAGTGATGACCTACCATTGGCAACATCTTTGGAAAATCTCATCGACTCCACTCCTCAAGAAGTAAATGCTTGTGAGGAAAAAGTCACATTCACAAGTGACGATCTTCTGCTAGGTGACACTCCTCATAACCGCCCATTGTACATGGTTGGTTATATGCGTGATGAAAGGGTAAATCGAATTTTCGTTTATGGAGAATCCTCAGTGAACATTCTGCCAATTCACATTGTGAAACAACTTGGTATTCCAATGAACAAACTCTCAGAAAGTCGTGTGATGATCCAAGGATTCAACCAAGGGGGGAAAATAGCCATAGGCGCGATCAGGCTGGGAATCACGATTGAAGATATGCAATCAAGTGCATGGTTGCATGTGATAGATGCGAAGACTTCATACAATGTCTTGCTTGGAAGGCCTTGGATACATGAGAATAAAGTAGTTCCGTCTACCTACCATCAATGTTTAAAATACTACGAGGGTGAAGTCGAGAAGACGATAATTGCCGATGATGCGCCATTCACTGAGGCAGAGTCACACTTCGCTGATGCAAAGTTCTACTTGAAAAACCACATTTTGAAGGAGAAAAGTTGATGATGATATAAAAATCAAGAATGACGAGCCCATAGCTAAAAGAGCTGAGGTAACTATCGGTAAAGTCAAAGTTGTTACTGAGGAGGTACAACCCAACGTGAATAAATCTCATAGAGGGGATATTGCATCTTATGGAAAGAAAGTAAGTCCTAAGCTCCAATATGTCCCTAAAAGGAAGAAAGACGAGGGTGAATCATCTAATCTCCAAACCAACACACTAAAGGAGTTAACTCTTCCGGTGAAACAAATTGAGGAAGTAAAGTTGTCCTCGAAGCCGCTTGCAGGGTTTGTAGCTCAAACTCGTTTGCAAAATGTGGCACTCCCTACAAAGCGAACAAATGAAGGTTTTGATCCTAACGCTTACAAGCTATTTGCGAAGGCTGGATACAATCCCGATGAGCCGTCAAAGTTAGGGAAGCTTCCATCAGAAGCTGCAACGAGGCAACCACGCGAAGGTTTGGGATACAAGAAACCGTCACCAACGCGCATATCCATCAGAAGGGCGAGTTGCAATCACAACACTATAGAAAACAAATCTGCCACTTTTAATAGGCCTTCTATTTTTGACAGACTTGAAAAATCAACTGTGAGAACTTCCGTATTTGAGAGATTAGGTCCATTAAAGAAGGTGAATAAGTTCCAGAGAAATTATCAAAATATAAGAACACCCGCTTTGCAAAAAATTCAGAGGGTCTCTAAAGATTTCCAAAGTTTGGTTCCTTCTAGAATGAGGCGACAAACAGAAGTTATGGTTTCATGTGATGAAGTACTGAAGGTGAAGCCATACACTGTGATATACACTAAAGAACGTCATGAAGACGAGGAAAGTATGAGTTCTTCGTATCATGTTACTGCACAAATCGAGCATGGTATTTTATATCTAATGGAGGATGATGAGAAATTGGACGATGTTTCATCGTGTTATCACATATCCTTCAACGATGGGGACCCTCAAGAAAATGAAGATGCGAAAAATGATCCACCGGATCTTGAAGAAGGGGTGAAAGCAACTGTTGATGCTTTAAAAGAAGTTAACCTTGGCACCGATGAAGAACCAAGACTCACCTACCTAAGTGCTTTACTAGAAGTTGATGAAGAAAGCACTTATATTGAGTTACTCAAGGATTTTAGGGATGTATTTTCTTGGAGTTACAAAGAAATGCCTGGCTTGGACCCTAAAGTGGCAGTCCATCACCTTGCGGTCAAGAATGGCGCTCGTCCTGTTAAGCAAGCTCAAAGGCTCTTTAGGCCGGACTTGATTCCCCTAATCGAAACCAAAGTTAACAAACTCATTGAAGCGGGATTTATTCGGGAGGTTAAATAACTAACATGGGTTTCAAGTATTGTCCCTGTAAGAAAGAAGAATGGACAGATTCGAGTATGTGTGGACTTCAGGGATCTCAACAATGCATGTCCCAAAGATGAATTCCCGCTTCCTATTCCAGAGCTGATGATCGATGCTACTACTGGTTACGAAGCAATGTCTTTCATGGAAGGTTCTTCGGGCTATAACCAAATCCGCATGGCACCAAAAGATGAAGAGCTTACTGCATTCCGCACCCAAAGGGTATTTATTGCTACAAGGTGATGCCTTTTGGCTTGAAGAACGCTGGTGCTACGTACCAAAGGGCTATGCAGAATATTTTCGACCATCTTCTCCACAAGAATGTCGAATGCTATGTTGACGACTTGGTGGTAAAATCAAGAAAGAAGGGCGACCACTTGAAAGACTTGAGAATGGTATTTGAGTTGCTCTGGAGGTACCAACTTAGGATGAACCCATTGAAATGTGCCTTTGGATTTACTTCTGGAAAGTTCCTTGGTTTCATTGTCCGACATCGAGGGATCTAAATTGATTAAGCCAAAGTGGATGCTATTTTGAAAATGCTTGAGCCTCGGGATATTCATGAATTGAAAAGTTTTCAAGGAAAGCTAGCATACCTTAGGAGATTCATCTCAAACCTAGCTGGAAGGTGCCAACCATTTAGTCGCCTCATGAAGAAAGGCGTTCCTTTCAAGTGGGACCAAACTTCTAGCAACACTTTCGAAAGTATCAAAGCCTACTTGATGAAGCCTCCAGTTTTAGTAGCTCCTATACATGGAAAGCCATTGATACTATACATTGCGACGCAAGAAAGGTCTATTGGAGCATTGTTGGCCCAAGAAAATAGTGAGGGGAAAGAAAACTCCCTTTACTACTTGAGCAGGATGATGACACCAAATGAGATGAATTATTCGCCAATTGAAAAGTTGTGTTTGACGCTAGTCTTCTCAATTCAAAAGTTGAAGCACTACTCTCAAGCTCATGTTGTCCGTCTTGTTTCCAAAGCAAATCCCATCAAGTTCGTGATGTCAAAACCTGTTCTTACTGATAGACTAGCGAGATGGTATCTCCAATTTCAACAATTCGAGATTTTGTACATCCCTCAAAAGGTTGTAAAAGGACAAGAATTGGCAGACCATCCGATACCTGATGACTGGGAGCTAACTGACGAACTACCTGATGAGGACGCAATGGCCGTTGAAGTTCAACCTCCATGAAAGATGTACTTTGATGGTGCTGTGCATCGCGGGGGAGCTAGTGCTGTCGTAGTATTCGTCACTTCACAAGGTGAAGCCTTGCCCTACTCCTTCACCTTGACACAACTCTGTTCCAACAACGTTGCTGAGTACCAAGCATTAATACTTGGTCTTGAAATGGCCGTTGATATGAAGCAATTGCAGTTGCAAGTCTTTGGTGACTCCCAATTAGTGGTCAATCAACTTTTGGGTAGTTACGAGGTTAAGAAGCCTGAACTACGCCCATATCATGATTATGCAAAAAAGTTAATGGGGTGGCTCGATGATGTGACTATTCAGCATGTGCCAAGGAAATAAAATAAGAAGGCTGATGCTTTAGCTGCCTTAGCTTCATCGTTAACCCTGCCTGATCAAGCGCAAGTTACTGTCTGCCAAAAATAGGTAGTACCGCCACTAAATAAGGTTGAAGGTGAAGAAAATGAACTCAAGCATCTTGTCGTTGTTTCTGAAGTTGAGAAAGAAGAATGGCGACAACCCATTATCGACTACTTGTGCTATGGGATACTTCCAGAAAATCCGAGGAGAAGGACTGAAATTCGTCGTCGTGCACCTCGCTTCCTTTACTACCAAGACACTCTATACAGAAGGTCATTCGAGGGAGTACTCTTGCGAAAGATGCTTAGGGGAAGAAGAAGCACTCCAAGCGTTGCAAGAGGCATATTCTGGGGTACGTGGGTCGCACCAGTCTGGACCAAAGCTCCACTTCCATATAAAAAGGATGGGATATTATTGGCCAACGATGGTAAAAGACTGATTGGACTACGCTCGAAGATGCAAGGCTTTTCAATTCCATGCGAATTTTATTCATCAACCTCCTGAAGTGTTGCACCCTACTGTTGCATTCTGGCCGTTTGACGCTTGGGGATTGGATGTTGTGGGACCACTGCCGAATTCTTATGGTGGGCACTTATACATCTTGGCTGCAACTGACTACTTCTCAAAATGGGATGAAGCTGTTGCTCTTAAGGAGGTAAAGAAGGAAAATGTTGCAAGTTTCATCCGAGTAAACATAATCTATCAATTTGGCATTCCTCGTTACATAATAGCGGATAATGGAAGCCATTCGACAATAGGTTGATGAACAAGATTTGTGATCTCTTTGGCTTCAAGAAATGTAACTCTTCGATGTACAATGTTGCCGCCAATGGTCTAGCTGAGGCATTCAACAAAACTTTATGCAACCTGGTGAAAAAAGTTGTCTCCAAATCCAAACGAGATTGGAATGACCGTATGGAAGAAGCTCTATGGGCATATAGGACGACTCACCACACGCCAATACAAGCAACCCCGTATCCACTCGTTTATGGAGTCGAAGCCATCTTGCCACTTGAGCGTCAAATACCTTCATTACGAATGGCTGTTCAAGAAGGGATCACTGATGAAGAAAATGCTCGACTTCGATTAGCAGAGTTAGAGGCTCTTGATGAGAAGAGGTTGGAGGCCCAACATAGTCTTGAATGCTATCAAGCTCGATTGTCTCGTGCCTTCAATAAAAGAGTTCGCCCGAGATCCTTTCAAGTAGGAGATCAAGTCCTTGCCATAAGAAGACCCATTATCACTTCCCATAAACCCGTAGGGAAGTTCACTTTAAAATGAGATGGGCCATATGTCGTGCAAGAAGCTTATTCAAGTGGGGCTTACAAGCTGGTTGATGCAGATGGCATGAGAATCAACCCTATCAATGACAAATTTTTGAAGAAGTATTATCCTTGAAGTTGCAACGCTCCTTAATGCATGAGCATAAACTGCATGTTACTCCTGACCCGCATGAGTCTAAACTGTGTATGACCCAAAAAAAAAAAGGGATCCGTTAGGTTGAAAACCTCGAAAGAGGTGGCCTAGGAAAAAGTTAGGACATAAAAAGATAAAAAAAAAATAAAAATAAAATTTTACCCATTTTTGAACTACGGTATGACTTGATCCTCTTCACCGAGGTACGTAGGCAGCTTAGAGTTTCATTCTGAGTTCAGTCGCATAAATTCAAAGGATACATAATCCCCCAATCGTTTTCCGAATGAAGTACAATGGAATGTCATTCATTCAATCAGTATTTGAAAATCAAGCTGGGATACCATTCTTCTGTTAAACTTTAGATCCCATCTGATTTAAAGGGGGCAAGCCGCTATGGTAAATGTGATGACCCAAAAGGTCATCTTGTGTAATTTAGTAGAAACTGTGTTTCGAGGCCTCGAAGGCCTCCGTTAATCTCACCTCGATATACGTGCGTAGCCCGGGCATGTAGCTGAGAAGCTTTTATGTGAAAACTTGATTTCATAATGATCAATTGATTAAAGTTGACTTTGGTCAATATTTTTGGTAAACAGACCCGGACCCGGACCCGGACCCGTGATTTGATGGTCCCGGAGGGTCCATAAAAAAATATGGGACTTGGGTGTATGCCCGAAATCGAATTCCGAGGTCTCAAGCCCGAGAAATGAATTTTTTAAAGAAAATTGTTTTCTGAAAATAATAAAGACTTTCGAAAATGATAATTAATGTGAAAACCGTATTTCCGGGCCCGTATTATGGTTCTGGAGCCCGGAACAGGTTGAATATATGTTATGTGAGTTATTTGTGAAATTTGGTGTAAAACGGACTTGAAATGTCGAGTTTCAGATCAAAATCAGAATAATTAAGCCTTATGAAGTTTTGAGAAAATTCTAGGAGATTTGAGGTTTAATTCCTTATTTTGAGGATATTTTAGTGATTTAAATGCTTGAATAAGTCCGTAGGATGATTTGGGAGTCGTGTGTGTTTTTGGTTTGGAGACTCGAGGGCTCGGGTGAGTTTCGGGTAGTTAACGGAGTGCTAAAGGTTAGAAAAGTCTTGTGTTTTAAGCTTGTTGCTGGTGTCAGGTACATAGNGGGGGGTAGTTTGGTTGCACTATGCGATCGCATTCTGTTCTCTGCGATCGCATAGTGTACCAGTGGACCTGGGTGGGGGCTGGGTGATCCTTCTCTGTGATCGCACCTTTTACTCCGCGATCGCAGAGGTCTGTGGACTGGTCTTCTGTGTTCGCAGCCTTCCTCCTGCGGTCGCATAGTAGTAGGTCCTTAAGCTCTACGATCGCAACCCTTCTTCCGCAATCGCAGAGAACAAAATAGCCCAGTCATTTTAAAAGCCCCAAAACAGAAACATTACGGGATTTCTTCCATATTTCACCACTCTTCTTCCTCCCCACTCTCCTTAGGCGAAATTTAAAGACCTCCATCACCATAGCTCCATAGGTAAGTGTTCTTAACATCATTTCCTCTCACTTTCATCAACTAATCACTAGAATCTAGGCCTAAAAAAATCATGAAAACAAAGTAGAAATTAGGGGGTTTGGGTAGAGTTAGGGTTTATGGGATTTTGGGTAATTCAACCTCAATTTGGGGTCGGATTTAAAAACAAATCATATATTTGAACTCGTGGTGGGTATGAGTGATCGGGTTTGGTCCGAGCCTCGTGTTTGGACCAAGCGGGCCCCGGGTCGAATTTTGTTATTTTGGAAGAATGCATGGAAATGGGTAATTATGCTATGTAAGTGAATTATTGAATTCTTATTGATATACTTGAGTTGATTATGCCTAGATAATACCATTCCGGAGTTGAATTCTAAAGGAAATGTGGGGTTAGAGGGTTGATTGCTATATTTTGGACCCGAGGTAAGTGTTTGGTCTAACATTAGCTTGAGGTAATAGGAGTTGAGTCTTATTTGCTACTTGCTAATTGTAGAGTACGATGTATAGGCATGGTGACGAGTATCTATACATTGGTGTCTAGCATGACCGTGAGTCTTTATATTGCGAATATTCTGATTTTGTTGTAACTTCCATGCTTAATTGATGATTTCTATATGTTGTAAAGAGCATGTGAAGGGAATTGTGATCTTTAAACTTCGAGGAGCATTGGCTCAAATTGTAACATGAATGGTGAAGATATATGAGATAATTAAATCCTTTGGAGTATTGACTCAAATTATAACACGAATGGTGAAGATATATGAGATAATTGAATCCTTTGGAGTATTGGCTAATATTATAACACGAATGGTGAAGATATACGATATAATTGAATCCTTTGGAGCATTGGATCAAATTATAACACGAATGGTGAAGATATGAGATAGTTGAATCCTTTGGAGCATTGGCTCAAGTAATAGAGTAAACTATGAAATGAAAGTGAAAGAAAGAGAAAGAGTTACTAAAATATACCCTCGCCGGGTCATTGTTTCTTTAGTGATTATCTCCCTTGTTGGGATGTTGAGATTACTGTTATTGTTCCCTTGCCGGGATGTAATTGTTTAATTGATGTTCCCTTGCCGGGATTTAATTGTTTAATTGATGTTCCCTTGCCGAGATTTTTATTTTTATTCTGTTTACTCCCTTGCCATTGTTTGTGATTGTTGTTTGGGTGAGGAAGAGTGTTAAAGCACGAAGGGTGATGCCGTGTACTGTTTGCTATTGTAAGGAAGAGTGTTAAAGCACGAAGGGTGATGCCGTGCATTGTTTGATATTGTCTCCCTTGTTGGGATGTTGAGATTACTGTTATTGTTCCCTTGCCATGATTCCTATTTCTATTCTGTTTACTCCCTTGCCCGTTGTTTGTGATTGTTGTTTGGGTGAGAAAGAGTGTTAAATCACGAAGGGTGATGCCGTGCACTGTTTGCTATTGTGAGGAAGAGTGTTAAAGCACGAAGGGTGATGCCGTGCGTTGTTTGATATTGTGAGGAAAGAGTGTAAAGCACGAAGGGTGATGTCGTGCCATACGATGTACCATTCCGTACCGATATTCATTGATTATACTATGAGGAAAGAGAGTAAAAGCACGAAGGGTGATGTCGTGCCATGATTTACATTGATTACATTATACATTGCATAGTGAGGACGAGATTAAAAACACGAAAGGTGATTCCGTTCCATGATTTACATTGATTACATTATACATTGCATAGTGAGGACGAGAGTAAAAGCACGAAGGGTGATGCCGTGCAAGCTTGTGATTTATGGTCCTTATTGATATTATGGCCTTGTTGTTCCTTTCTTTGTTTAAGATTTCTTATATGAAACTGTTATCTCCCCACAACATGTTCCCCTTCCCTTATTGATGGATTACTTCCTGTATTTCTTTTCCGTTGTTTATATATATATTTATTCGAATTGCACAGGTTTACTTGGTAGTCTGGTTCTAGCCTCGTCACTACTTCGCCGAGGTTAGGCTAGACACTTACCAGTACATGAGGTCGGTTGTAATGATACTACACCTGCACTTCTTTATGTTGTGCAGATTACGCAGCCGGACCCGGATGACATCATTAGTGGGAGTGTCTTCCAGCTCATCTTAGAGGCTTCAAGGTATACCCGCTGGCGTTCGTGGGCCTTGGCATCTCTCCCATCCCTATGCCTTCGTTTCTGTCTTGTTTTCCTCTAGTTTCAGAGACAGTCATGTATTTCCTTTCAGACTTTGTATTTAGCACTCTTATAGACAGTTCGTGAGTTTGTGACTCCAGGTTTTGGGAAAATTATGCGTCGATGTATTATGTTGTCTTTACTTAGTTTTGAAAATCATATTTATTTATCTCCGCTGTTAAGTTGTGAACGATTTTTAGCTTATTCTGTTAAATCGATGTTTCCATGCTAGTTTAACTGTACACGTTGGCTTGTCTAGCGAGTTTAATATTAGACGCCATCACGGCCCGATGGTGGGATTTCGGGGCGTGACAGTAAATTGGTGTCTTCAATGAAATGATTAATATATTTTTGGAGGTTGTCGAGCATTTGCATTGAAATCAGGGAATCCGTTATTCCTTCACGTTCGCCACACCTTCAAGTTATTTTAGTCAACCTTCATGACATTTTAAATTCAGAGAGACTTGGACCCAAGATATTTGGTGAGAATGAAGAAGTTCTTACAATCTCAAGGCTCCCATACCAAGATACAAATATTTTGGTGAAGTCGCGCTAATTTGAAACTGTCGACATATCGGGAACCAAAGTTGACTTCAACATATCATCTGAAACTATCCTTAAGACATTAAATTTTGTATTTTGGATATATTATAAATTTGGAAGTTAAGTTTCCAATATATCAAACAGTTCATGATTTTGACATTCCTACATCAAGATACAAATATTTTGGTGAAGTTGTGCAAATCCGAAATCGTCGACGTGACAGAATTTAAAGTTATATTCAAAATAATATCTGGAATAATTATCAAAGTGTTTTATTCCAAATTTTAGATATGTCTTAGATCTTGAAGTCTAGTTTTCAGGAAATCAAACGGTTCATGATTTCGACATTTCTACATCATGATATGATAGTTTTGGTGAAGCTGCACAAATCTGAAACTATCCACGTGTCGGAATTTAATGTTTGATTCAAAATAATATCTTGGACGATTGTCAAATTATTTGATTCCAAATTTTGGATCTGTCCTAGATCTCGAAGTCTATTTTCATAAAATCAAGTGGTTTATGATTTCGACGTTTATTAACTAAGATATGAATTTTTTTAGTGAGGCTGCGCAAATCTGAAATTTTCAACGTAGTGGAAGCTAAAGTTGGTTTCAAATATTACCTGCGGCAATTCAAAATGTGTTTGATTCCGAATTTTGGATATGTCTTGGATTTTAAAGTTTAGTTTCTAAAAGAAAAGTAAATGGCTCATATTTTTAATGTTCTCACATTGAGATATATATCTCCCACCACAAAAGGCGCACAGATGATGAACAATAATATCATCAAAGAAGGAGGATGTATTTCCAATTACAAAGAACTTCGAGACATGAACGCCGACGACATTTTAAGAAAAAAAAAGAAAGAAGTCAAGTTCCATCATGGGGACATCAATACATCACAATAAGCAGAGAACTATAAATATTGAACCGCAAAGGAAGAAGGGGAATTGATGAAAATGCGTAATATAAAATATAATAGATAGAGTTTTCATTCCTAAGAATAGCCACTAGTTAATCAAATGCAAAAAAGAAGAAGAAGAGGAGAATAAAATTTCTATATTGACTAATCTAAACACAAGTTGTAATTGACCAAGTCTTTAAGAGTTGCCTCTTGGTGTTGTTTCCTCATCTCCACGTTGGCCAAATCATCAATAGTTGCCAAAGAAACATCAGAACATCTACGGTACTCCTCTTCAGCAGATGATACTCTAGATGCAATCTCTTCAACCTCTTTCTTGGCAACACCTCGAAGAGCTCTTAACTGTTTCACCTTCTCCTTGGCCTCTTTGAGAGATCGAATGGCAGTAGATAATTTCTCGGCCTTCTCTCCTTTCTCAATCAAGACAAGATTAAGCTGTTCCTTGGCGTTTAAAAATGACTTTGATTTTTCAACATTCACAACCTTGTCAGAAAGAGTTGACCTTGCCTGGTCATATGATGTGGCAAGCTCAAATAAAGACGTCAATAGTCCTTTTAGAGGGGAAATATCCACACCCTTTCCGTTCATCTCCTCGAGAATTACTTCAATCTCGAATTGAAGAGAATAAGCATTGTCTGCGGTAAGGTCCTTGAGTTTGGAATGAATTTTAGCCCATGCATTTAGAATGAAATCCTTGTGAAGAGTCAAAATGACCTTTCTTCCATCAAAGATAGACATGGTTGGTGCTGATCATCGGTGAAAATTAGGCCCCGATTTCGCTCCAGGACTAGGAATGGAAGTTGCCTCTAGGTCTGACTTAGCTATTGGAAGTGATTTCCTCGAGTCTGGCTCCACGACAGATTCACTACTACCTTGGGGCTTGCTTTGGTGGGACGCCATTGATATGTGAACACCATTTGCCTGCATAGAAAATGATATATGATCAGTTAAACTACTTGGATATTATAAAATAATATGAAGGTCTTAATCTTTACCTCTTTGATAGCCGTCAAAGTCCTTGAAGCACTACCAATGCTGTCAGTAATCTCGACTACTCCCAAATTAGCATCTCCTTGTTTGTTAGAATATGGCTTCACCCGCTTGAAGTTTTGATCTCCATGACTACTATCACTCTCGTTTTGGGACGGACGCTTGTTTGAGGTTGGAACAATGGTACCTAATGGAAAGGAACCCTCGTTGGCTTGATGGGCCCGAACAAGGACCTTCTTTTGAAATTCTTTATATGGAGGTGCCTTGACGTCGCATGGTACAACCGCTTTGGACTTTAAAGTAAGAGGCTTGCCCTCCCTGTCATGCTCTTGAGGTGTGATCTCTGAAGGCGTAGTAGTAATTGGCCTAGCGGTATTCACCAAAGATTGCAAGTGGTTTTCAAGGAAGCGTCCATGCACTCTTTCCCACCAAGACTTATAATCGGACGAGACATGCTTCTTCATCTTGGGCATAATAGGGGAAAATGTGGCATTTACTTTTAGACAAAACACAAATTCGCAAAAGTTCCATTCCTTTGTCTAAAGGGCACTCACGAAAATATTGATCCAAGCAACCGGGGATGTCTTGATAAAAAACCGAATTGATGACTGAAACGATGAGGGCTATAAGGCTCCACGATGAAGGTTGATCCATTTCTTAAAGGAAGGTAATTCGAGCGAATACTCATAAAATAATTTGACTCGGACTCTTCCTCGTTTCCATCATCATGATAATAATACGGTTGAGGATTGCTTGGCATTGTGGAAGTCCATACGACACTTTCTCCTACATGAATACGTTTTCTCGCGTCATTATTCCCAAAGTATCTCGATGTTCCCTCACCTGAGTATACCCATCAGAGGAGTGGCCGGCCTATTCGTTAGAGCAAAATGAGTCTTGAAGTAGAAGGCCAACCAACAGTACACATAATGAATTGGAAAGTAAACTCTAGAAGAATGGAATGGTGAGCCATTTGAAATTGTGTTTAATCCCCTGTAAATGCTAGCTAAGACTGGAACGGCGAGGTTAATTCTTTGCCCACACGCTAGAAGGCCTGCAATCTTGAAAGTCTCAGGCCGAATAAAAGTTGCCTTCTTTTGTAGGGAGCGCAAAGATACATAACCAGCATGATAAAAAAGTAGCCAAGTATACTTCGTTTTTCTTTTCACTTCCAACGCCAAGTTTAACAAATAATGCATCTTCAACTTCCGACCAACTTACCATTTTACCTATGGCTCAAGTAGGGTTGTGTGTTGATTTGGGACGAGCTGGCTTATTTTCTTTTCTCGCTGGAGGTTGTTCACAGTTTAAAACCTTCTTGCTCCAAAACTCGATCCATCTTCTTACAGTGACGTTATGATTTTTAGCGTTTCCCTCTCGGAGTTGGTGATATGCATCAAACAATTGCTGACAGGATTGTGGAAGGAACATTTTATCCTTGTCGTAAGCACCTGTAAGTTCTTTGAGTATTTGTAATAACTTCCTCATAAGGAGACCCCATTAAAGTCAAACCCCCAATAGTGCACAAATCTCAAAGGGATATGATAACTCTCCAATTGAGGTAAGTAACGTGTTTGTTAGAGGACACCAAGCCTCACAAAAGGCTTGCATGATACTAGTAGAATGATCATAAGTACACAATGAGGCATAGAAAACATCGTAAATATTGGTGACCCTCAATACTCGATGGTTCCTGCTAAGAATTTCTTCGGTCCACTCCCAATAGCCGGGGATATAATGAAATTCGCTACCAAAAGTTAAGGAATCACTCCAGTATACTTCTCCTTTGAGGATTCGTCGTACTAAGCATGGGAGGGAACTTGACACATTTTTAACTTTGTGATTATGGGAACGAAGAGTCCATGTCTTGAATTTACGTTTGGTGTTTTCGAAGGTCCAATCTACCAAACGAAACGTATTTTGCAAGGATGGTCACAAAGCTGCATATAAGCCGGTCAGTGGTGTATTAACTAGTAATCTGGTCCCTGTTTTACTATCCTTGTGCTCTGAAATTACAAGGTACTTGGACGTGGAGGAAGAGCATGCCGAGTCTCTGAAGTAAACCATGTTCAAGCTGCATAAGAAAAAAATTGTTAGTACCTAGGTCAAAAGGGAAGAGTAACAATCACAATCTTGAAAGAGAGCATGGATAAGAAGAAAAAAAAATCGCCTCAGACGTTAAAAAAAAAGAAGGATGTCCATGTCGGACTTTTTAAAATTTTTTCGTTGCGAACGTTTAAAGGCGTTTTCACGAACTTTTAAAGGCATTCAGATTTTTAAGGTTTTCGTTCCAAACTTTTAAAAGGCGTATGGTTCGAAATTTTAAAGGTGTTCGTCGTAAACTTTAAAGAGTCTCCACTGCCGACTTTTAAATATTTCTACCACGAATTTTTAAGAGCCTTCATTGCGTGCTTTTAAAGGTCTTCGCGAGCTTTTAAGGGTCCTTATGCGAACTTTTAAGGCCTTCACCACAAATTTTAAAGGTCTTCATCGTGAACTTTTAGAGTTTTTCACCGTAAAATTTAAAGGCGTTCACGAGATTTTAAAGATCTTTATGCGAACTTTTATGGGTATTCGCGCAAAATTTTATTGGTCTTTCTCACAAATTTTAAAGGTATTCATCGCGAACTTTTAAAGGTCTTCACTACAAACTTTTAAAGGTCTTGACCACGAGCTTTTAAGGATCTTCGCGCGAACTTTTATGAGTCTTCCCTATAAATTTTAAAGGTATTCATCGTGAACTTTTAAAAGTTTTTCGTCTCGAACTTTTAAAGTATTTCATAGTTCGATGAAGTTACTTAAAAAAAAAAATAGACAACAGAGAATAAAAAAACTAACGAAAAAACAGGAAAAAAAAGGATTTACCTTCACTGTGCTCTTGCCTAGAAATCGTCAAAAAGGCCCAACGAATTAATGCCTACAAGATGAAGAACGTGTATCTATTTACAGAGACCCCAAATAAATTGATGAGAAGATGTCCTTCGATGTGGGACCAATTCAAAAGGCGGCTGCAAGAATCTGTATTTTGATGGGATAATTATTTTAGTCGGATTCCTAGAGGAACTTAATTTGTTAGGGAAGTGGAATTGTGAAGTCCATATTGGAATTGGAACAGGTTGTAGCATCTTGTTATGCTTGTAACTGATTAGGTTGACTATGAAATAACGGCACTACACGCCTAAAGTCAGTAATTTGACTTTGAAGTCTCTTGCTTGGGCTTAATCCAGCTGCTTGCGAATAAAATTATATTTGTCCAAGTCTTTAAAGATAATAACATATAGACAAACGCTAATATCTTTAAGGCTCTTCAGAAAGGCTACATGTGGCATATGGTTACTTTATCCAACGTGTAGGGAGTTTGGCAAGTATTACTTTTTTGTGGTGAATTATACTGAATGGACAATAACTCAATGATTTTTGCAAGTTCATGAAATCCATGTAATAGTTACTAAAATAATGGAAAGCTATATTACCCATTTGATGATTTAAATTATAAACTAATTGGATGAAATCACGTCAAATGAGCTTGAGATTTCGTTATCATCGAGTCATTATGTATTGAGATGGACAATAAAATCGCCCTTAGGAATGCATCTGAATAAGTTCATTAATGGAGTAATTTGTCAAGAAGAAACGAAAATGGACTTCATGGTACTTCAAGCTTGCCTCTACACTCTCGCAAGTTTTGAAATAGGAGGCATTTGTAGACATATAAAATTTATTCGATTCAAATTAAATAAATAATTTGGGTTATATTTTAAATATACTAGTCCGAATAAATTATGGGCTAATATAATTGGATAAATTATTTAATCCAATAAATTATTGACTGGGCTAGTTCATTTAATTGGGCTACAAATGATGAGCCAGTTTCGTTAAGCCCAAGATGTCATCTTCTTAGAGGCCCAGTTAGCGCGTCAAGTCAAATGGAAGAGCCAATAGGATTATGCCACATGTCAAAATGACAAGGCATGCCAAGTCACATTAAATGACCAACGAAATCGCGCAACATATGCAAGTGACATGTTCTCGCCAATCAAATGCGGCCTTGTCACACTTCAATTTGATTGGTCGGAAAGAGTTTGTTTTTATCACAACTCCTCCCTTCCACAACTATATATATGGGTCTTCAAAACTCAGAAAAGACCACCAGAAATTATAACAAGAAGCAAGAGGGAGCTCATGGATCAAACGCTGCAGATTTATCTAAAAGCTACAAGCGATTAAAAGATCAAGAGGAAGATTCAAGAACGAGTTGCAAGCCCTTGGATTAAAACTATGTCAAGATCAAGATCAAGCCTCAAGCACTTGGATTAAAATCAAATAAAATTAAAAGATTAGGCTCAAAAGCTCTTTTTATTTACCGTTGAAAAGTAGAATCAGAGGATTCATAGAGATTGTACACTCAAATTACTTGAACTCAAATACTACGATTATTGCGATATTTTTCGGTCTTGATTTTATTTTCTCGACGCAGTTTATTGTCTGCAATAAATGAAGTGATTGCAAAAGATGCCTTCTCACTAGAAAAAAAAGGCTTTAAATGGCTTTTAACGCATTATACAGTCGCTAGTTAAATTTTTAAAAAGAAATTACATTGATTAATATATAAAATATGTATATATATTATATGTATATAATGAATTAATAAATATAAACTAATGTACAAAAAATTACACATTCACCAACTATTATTTTGGGAGACGACTACTGCACTATGAAAAGTTTCCGGAAAAAATAATATACATTGACCCAATCTCTATGCTATATTTTTGAATGACTTGTGCTAAGTCATGCTTGTAGCAGTCGTTTAGTGATCATCAAATGTAATTCTTTTCATATTTAGTGCCGGTAATCTTAATTTGGATTGAAAGCTTGAACATCTGTATCAAGTTACCCATTATTCTGCGACATTATAGTGTTTTAGGAAAATTCTTTAAATTTGGCAAAAATTGGATATAATTTTTTGGCAAATTCCAAGATAAGATAAAGCTCTAGTTCTTAGGATCGAAATAACATGACGTCATGCGCAAGCTAGCAATACAAACCTTGGCGACGATAAATTAAACAACCAAAGAAAAATATATAAAAAGTATTGGAAATCAAACCAAGAATAATTGACAAGAGAGGGTTGCTTAGATGGTGAGCATGCCCACCTACAACCCCAAAATCATGGGTTCAAGTCACTAAATGAGCAATAGCTCCAACAAAGGGGATCAAAGAGAAATCAAAGGGGAGGAAAATAAAATAAAAACAAGATTAATTAATTATATTCCTACATCATCTAGGATTTGACATTTGCTAGTTTATTTAATTCATGTCTAGTTAGATTTTATTTACCACATTCACATTGGAGTAGATTTTGTTATTCTAGTCAAATTTGTTTATAGCATTATAAATAGATGTGCTACTACATATTTTCTATCATGGAGAGATAATTATGATGCAGAGAGATTCAAGAGTTTATAAGTGAAGAAAAAATCTCCTACCCCGTTCTCTCTCCAAGTTCGATAAATTTCTTATGTACAACCTTTGTTCAATTTCTTGCTTGTACCTAAATTTCTCTTTGGGGTATTTCAATCCTTCAAATTGGTATCACAGCTTGTGTGAAGTCCTGTTAGAACTGGTGGAAAATCCTAAATAGTTATAGATACTCCATATTTACATGATTGCCACGTTTCCAAATTTGATGGCAAAAATAATTTTGAAACTTGGTACCAAAAGATGAAGAATTTTTTTAGAGCTATTGGATTATGATCCATTATTGACAAAAAAATTGTAGAACCCCCAGAAGGTACACCACTAACTAGTGAAGCAACTAAACAATTAGAGAAAAATAGGCGTTATACTATCTCGCCATAAAGGTCAAATTGCATGTATCAAATAAAGTTTTGCATGAAAATTCATCAAAAGAGGATTGGATAATCATATAAATTCACGTCAAAGAGTTGCTGACATGAAAAAGGAGAAATTTGTCATGACCCGTAATTTCCATCATCGGGATTGTGATTACGCCTAACCACTTACTAGGCATGCCAATATTTGAATAGTTTTTAGACATTTTTAACAATCCAATTAAATGATACCGAGAAACTGAATAAAACTGAATAGAATAGTTTTTAGTCATTTTTAACAATCCAATTAAATGATACCGAGAAGATGAATAAAACTGAACTAACACTGAAATAGAGTGAGAAAACCATAATAATAGCGAAATCTAAATACACTCCCAGTATTTGGTGTCACAAGCTCACGAGCGACTAGACTAATACATATAATGGCCTGAATGAAAACATGACCGTTTGAAATGAAATAAACAACTAGAATAAGGTGGAAGAGGACTTTAGGGCTTCGAACAACATGTAGCTGCACCTCAAGTCTTCGTCAGGCAATCAATCCGAGCAATCTACTGACCGTCACTAGGGCCGACTCCAAAATTTACACAAAAAGTGCAGAGTGTATTATGAGTACAACCGACCCCATGTACTCTATAAGTGCGAGCCTAACCTCGACGACGTAGTGATGAGGCTAAGGTGGGTCACTTACACTAACATGTACGCAGTTTAATAATAATAACAAGAAAGGAAAAACAGAAAAAGTAAGACAGTTAACTGATGAAAATAAACTCAATCCTCGAAATCAGTAGAACCAGAAATATCACTCCTCAGTATGTCGTATGAAAACACTGAAAACTAACACAATGCAACAATGAACACAAAACACACAATCCGTTGCGGCGCGAAACCTGATCCCATCATACAAACGCAATCCTCCTTTATTCATCATATTAAAATCATATATAAAATCCATTATGACGTGCAACTCGATCCCACCAATATCAATCATTCCTTATTCGGCACGTTGCGGCGTGCAACCCGATCCATAAACAAAATCAATAATTGTAATCCATTCAATAACTCGATTTACAAGAATCCCTATGGTTAAAGAATATGAAATAAAATCCATAAAGGAATCTCGTACCAAATCAAGGAATGCTACAATTAATATAACGCAAACAATCCAAATATATAACAATTAAAGTGTATAAGTAATACAATTAATACAAGTAACAATTAATCATGGAAGCATGGAAGAAACAAATATTTTAATACGAGAGTCGTAAATGACAAGTAGCAAGTTAAGACATAGGGAGAAATTAAAGCATGTAACAGTTAAGACATAGAATAAAATAATTAATAAAATACGGAAAAGTATGGAAACAATTATTTTGATGGCGTTTATACACTCGTCACCTCGCATATACCCCTCTACACATGTAATTCAGATAACACATTGCTCAAGGATTCCTATTCCTTCAAATCAAGGTTATACCCAACACTTACCTCGCTCCGCAAGAAAATCAAAGCTTAACCGAGGCCTTTCCTCTAAAATTCGCCTCCAAACCAATCGAATCTAAACAAAAATCGACTCAATAACATCAAACATTGCTAGGGAAATCAATTACAATACATAAAGTTAAGATCTTTACACTTTTTCCAAGAAATCAACCCCAGACCTGCTTGGTCAAAACTCGAGATTCGGACCAAAACCCAATTATCCATTCACCCTCGAGTCCGATTATGCAATTAGTTTCGAAATTTGACCTCAATTTGAGGTCTAAATCTCTTTTTTTTTAACGTAAAGGATATATTTATATTACTTAATAGCACATTACAAAACCATAGAAGCAGTTTTTAGGGCATTACAATTGCCCATGCTTACTAAGAAATTACAAACATTAGTAGGAATGTCTTTGAAACTATTACAGTTTTCCAGCTTGTCTCTTAACACTTCTTGTTCAACCAAAAGGGGTGGACGAACATGGAAAAATCACTTGGTAGTTGTAGGGTACTTGACTGATTCCTTAGCCATCCAGTGTGTCACTCTATTGCCTTCTCTGAAATTATGCTTCAGGATTGGGAGCTTCAGCTGGTGCGGTAACCATCTACATTCAACAACAATGTTAGAGAAGTTATGACCATTTTAATATATTTACAAAACCCCCAATTCTTCCCAAATCTCTAATTTTTTTACCATGAAAGAGCATAGATTAAGGTTAAAAATTAATGGATGTTGATGGAAATGGATGAAAACGAGTTATATTACACTAACCTATGAAATGGTGATGAAATTCCTCTTCAAAATCTCCTCTAAGCCGATCTCTAATGAGAGATGGTGAAAAATGGGTGAAATCCCGTGTTTGGGATATTTTAAAGTTTGGGCGTCAGGTATTCATCACGTTTGCGAGACACCTGAAGCGATCGCGAAGTAACAACGGTCAAAGGCCTATGTGTTCGTGAGGGGATGAACGCGTTCACGATGGTCTGTCCCCCCTAGACATTGCGTTTGAGAGCCTTGGCTCGCATTCGCATAGAGTAAACCCCAGATCCCTCTCCCAGGCTCCTTACTCTTTGCGTTCGCGTAGTGCTATTGATTGTTACAACCCATATTCACGTATGTTAGTTCATGCCATAATTTAGTCGACGTAAATTTGAGAATAGATTATCTTTGATATGATAAGAAGTTAATCCTATTGGTCTTAAATGATACAAGGGTGTATAAGGGTGGTTAACTACTATTAGAAGAACGAATCAAGGATGTTGTAACCCGTATTTTCGGGTAAACCTAGAGGTTCTTAATATTCTCAAAAGTTTTGTTTGTTAATTCATTTGAATCATATAATATCCGTATCATAAGTCTTGAAGTCAAACAAGTTATGAAAAAAAAAGTTGACAAAAGTTGTCGCAACTTACGTTCATAATATTACTTAAACATTAGGTCAAATGTTACTAAGCTTTTCTACCAATTTACTTGAAATTACGGGGTGATATACCCACCAAATTGAATATCTATGAGTCTAGTTTCCAAATCATTAAACCGTTTATCAATACGGCATCAGAGTAGAGAGATATATACATTGTTGCGAGACTGCACATGCTGCTAGGTGACAAGTAGGTGTGTCACCTACTTGGTTAAATGAGAGCCCAAAAACAGGCAATTTCGGGTCGGCAAAAGAGACCATTTAAAGGCTTATCTCCTGAAATATAACCCTTATTATATATCACAAATAATCAGAACTAAACCTCTGCAAACTTCCTCTCTAAAACTACCCACAAACCCAAATTGATTTTTTTCTTCCTTTCAAGTTCTAATTGGGGGGTAAAACCTAGAGTTTGAAGAACCAAGATAATGGCTGAGTTATCCAACAAATAAGGTAAGTTTACTTCTCTCTTTCATCCACTTTTTCTTCTATAAATTCATGGTAATTCATTCTATACTTGTAAGAACTCACGGGACGGTGATCAGAAGCCGTGAGTTCGAGTTATTCACTTGTAGCAGACTGTTTTGCGAACTGTTTTGTGTTGCTGTTGGGATGCATGTTTTACTACTGTTTTGTGGATTTTTTAAGGAGTAAGGGTATGGATAAACACCATATATATATGTAGGGTGGTCTGGTCGTTCGTCGTAACATTTTCGGGTCGTTTGACACTACTACGGTGGTCGTTTTGTGTATGAAGAGATTGCGGTGTGTTGGGATGTATGGTGATTGTTTTGACTTGTGTGAAGTAATATATATAGGGGAGGTGCTGTCCGTTTCATCGTAAAATATGTTGTGGTCAATACATAATAGTTACGATGCTTAAACGATAATGATAGTGTCGTTTTTCTTATTGTAGATTAAGGAGTCGTGACATTTGCATAGCTTGAGGTTGGGCAGTATATATACAA
>ML307866.1:0-49288 GCA_005239505.1 Nicotiana paniculata | reverse complement strand
TGGGATCGACTCTGGGCATAATACCCCGGATTATATTTGCAACGCCCGCTTAGTATTTTATTATATATAGTTGAGCGTGATCAAGCAGCTCCTTGATGTGTTTCTGTTGACTGATGCATGTTCCTTTAGTGGATTGTTTCACTTGAAGACCCAGGAAGAAGTTCGGTTCCCCCATCATGCTCATGTCAAACTCACTACCCATGAGCATTGCAAATTTCTTACACAGTGAGTCTGCTATAGCCCCAAAAATAATGTCATCCACATACACTTGGACAATAAGAAGGTTCCTTCCCCGTTTCTTCATAAATAGGGTGTTGTCAATCTTTCCTTGAGTGAAACCATTATCCAGTAGAAACTTGGATAGTCTTTCATACCAAGATTTGGGGGATTGCTTCAAACCATACAAGGCTTTGTCCAATTTGAAGACATACTCTGGGTGAGCATGACTTTCAAACCCAGGGGGTTGCTTGACATATACTTCCTCCTTGAGATATCCATTCAGGAATGCACTCTTGACATCCATTTGGAATAAAGTGAACTCCATATGAGATGCAAAGTCAATGAGAATCCGAATTGCTTCCATACGAGCAACGGGAGCAAAAGTTTCATCATAATCAATTCCTTCCTCTTGATTATAACCCTGAACTACAAGTCTTGCTTTATTTCTGGTAGTTTTCCCATTTTCATCCAGCTTGTTCCTGAACACCCACCTGGTTCCTATGATGGTTATGTCTGAGGGTCGAGGTACCAGATGCCATACTTTGTTTCTTTCAAACCGATGAAGTTCCTTCTGCATAGCAATGATCCAATCTGCATCCTTTAGAGTTTCCGTGATATTTTTGGGCTCTATTTGGGATAAAAAGTCTGAGAAGGCTAGGGAATTTCTGGTTTTGGATCTGGTTTGAACTCCAGAATCAAGGAGAGTGATTATGTTATCAAGAGGATGAGAACTTTTATGTTTCCAATTTGGGACCTGAATTTGATTGGTGGAAGAACTTGGTAAATTATAGGAGTTTCCTTGTGCTGCTTGTTCTGCTACCTGGGGAGTACCTTCCACAACATCTCCAACTCTTTCTTCAGCTTCTGTGGGAGAGATTGGGGTACCTGGTTCCTCCTGTGAAATGGAGGAAGAGATTGAATTGCCTTCATTCATCTTCTTGGCTTGACTCATCATGCCAGCCTTGCCGTTTGAGACATAAGAAATCTCTCCAGGAACCAAAAGTGGTTGATTGTCTTGATCGTCACCATTTTTGACCGTGTTTGAGGAAGGAGTCTCATTAAAGAGCACATGAACGCGCTCTTCTACACACTATGTTCTCTTGTTGTACACTTTGTATGTTGTGCTTTGAGAAAAGTATCCCAAAAATATTCCTTCATCACTTTTGGCATCGAACTTTCCTAGTTGATCCTTCCCATTGTTTAGAACATAGCACTTGAAACCAAAGGCTCTCAGATGGGTTATTTTTGGCTTACTTCCATTGAGCAGTTCATAAGGAGTTTTGTTCAGGAAGGACCTCATCATGCACCTGTTCACCAAGTAGCATGCAGTGTTGATTGCTTCTGCCCAGAAGTTCTTAGCAATCCCACTATCAATGAGCATTGTTCGAGCCATGTCTTCCAGTGTTCTGTTCTTCCTTTCCACTACTCCATTTTGCTGAGGAGTCCTAGGGGCTGAGAAGCTGTGTGTGATTCCATTTTCAGTGCAAAACTCATCAAACTTTGCATTATCAAATTCGGTTCCATGGTCGGATCTAATGCAAGCTACTTTCAAGTCCATCTTCACTTGGATTTTCTTGACAAAGGCCACAAATACTTCAAACGTCTCATCTTTTGTTCTAAGAAATAATGTCCAAGTGAATCTTGAGTAATCATCCACAATTACAAAAATATACTTCTTTCTACCTCTGCTTGGAATTCTCATGGGCCCACATAGATCCATATGAAGTAGTTCAAGAGGCCTGGATGTACTGACATATTTATTTGGCTTAAAAGATGATCTCACATGTTTTCCTTTAGAGCACGCATCACAGAATCTGTGCTCCTTGAACTTGGAGTTTGGCAGGCCACGAACCAGGTCCTTCTTTCTCAGTTTGTTCAAGAGGGAAAAGCTGGCATGACCCAACCTTCTATGCCAAAGCTCTGCTTCATCATCAACTGCCTTCAAGCAGTTCATTTCACCAGCTTCCAATGATTCAAAATCAGCAACGCAGATGTTTTTGTATCTCTTGGCTATCAACACCACTTCTCTAGTTACTAGGCTAGTAACAGTGCACACCTTGAATAAGAACTCCACTTTGTTTCCTTTATCAAAAATTTGAGAGACACTCAATAAGCTATATTTCAAGCCATCCACATAGTACACATTTTCGATTGAGTGCTCCAGAGACTTTCCAACTCTTCCAACACCAAAGATGTATCCCTTATTTCCATTTCCAAAGGATACATCCCCTCCCTGCAGGGCTTTCAATGAGAGAAAATCCATAGTGTTTCCAGTCATCTGCTTTGAGCATCCGCTGTCCATGATCCATTGTAGTCTAGTTCCTTTCACTGATCCCTGCACAATTAAATCAATGGTTAGATTTAGGAACCCAAACAAGTTTGGGTCCCTTGTAGTTGGGAAAGGGATGAATAAGAATTCTTCTAGACCATGCCGGCAGGAATTGATATTTCTTGCTGGGACCTGGTCCCTGCTTTGTATTCCTCTTGCCGGCAAACATCTTGTTTTTTTGGACTTATTGATCCCTGACTGGGACGCTTTCCTTGAAGTGCCCGTTGTTTCCACAGTGGGTACATAGCCAATTGTCTGGGACTGTGACATATTTGCTATGTGGGTTGTAGGGAGTTTTCTCCTTTTGAACCCCGATCCCCTTCCTGTTTCCACTGTTATTGAGGTACATGGCAGTGACAGCATCTGTGGACCAGGTCTAATTCAGTGATTTTTTAAGATTAGATTTTATTTTGCTCACTTCAGCTTGCAACTCCCTATTTTTCTCAACCTCACTGCACATACTCGTTTTGGCCTCATTCAGTTCCTTTTCAAGCTGGATATATTTTTCACGGGCTATTTCCTTTCCTTTATCCACACTTGAGGAACCAGTTTCTTGTCTTAATCCCTGAATAGTTTCCTCTAAATCTGTGATTACTACTAGAAAATTGTTTCTCTCCTGCTCAGCATCATCAATATTCACACTCAGACTAGCATTTTCATTTCTCAGATTCTCCACTTCTTCTTTTAGATCTACCACTACAACAATTAGATCATCTCTCTCACTTTCTACCTTTCTTGTTTTTCTTCTATTACTTTCTTTTCTTTTTCAAGATTTTTTATGGTATCCTGAAGGTCTACAACCACCACAATTAGGTCATCTCTCTCATTCTCAATAGTGTTAATTTTACACATTAGAGACTCTTTCTCTCTTTCAAGATTGCATATAGTTTCTTTAAAGTCTACCACACACACAACTAGATCATCTCTAGTTTGTTATGCTTCTCCTAGCTCTATAGTCAATGAGTCCTTATCTTCAATTAAGCTGTAATAAGTATCAATGAGAACATTTGACAATGACATTAATTTTTTAAGAGAATAGGACTTCAGATTTCTCTGAACGTCCCTGAAGTTTACCTCATTTGTGTCATCTTCTTCTTCTTCATCATATTGAGCCATAAGGGCAAACAATGAGTCATACTCCCTAGCCTTGTTCTCAACTGCCATCATAGAACTATTTTCTGCTTCAGGTTCCTCTTCTGATTCACTTGATGAATCTCCCCAAGCGGCAAGAGCCTGCTTCACAACGTTGTCAACTGCACTTTTTCTACTGAATCTTTTGTCAGGAACCTGGTTCCTTTTCGCAGCTTTGTCAGTGTTGTGCTTGTAGGTGTCTTGCTTCAGGAGTGGGCAGTATTTTATGAAATATCTGGGCTTAGCACATTTATGACATAAGTCATAGTTTCTAGGCTTGCTTGAGCTGCCTATTTTTGGTATTCCTCCATTCCTTCGAACCATTTTCTGGAATCTCTTGGTGAGATAGGCCATGTCGTTGTCCTCTTCGCTTGACTCATGCTTTTCAGCCTGAAGAACCAGGTTCTTCTCCTTCTTGGGTTCCCTTCTTTCACTGTCCTTTTTCCTTTTCATCTCATATGTTTTCAAGTTTCCGATCAATCCATTGTTAGTCTGCAAATCCTTTGCTTCAGTGATAGCATTGACTTTGCTTTCCCAGGAGCTTGGCAGAACACTCAAGATATTTCGCACTAGCTTGTTCCTAGGAATGACTTCTCCTAGAGAGTGAAGCTCATTGATAATGGAGGTGAATCTAATATGCATATCATGTATAGATTCATTGTCCTTTATCCTAAACAGCTCATACTCAGTAGTGAGCATATCAATTTTAGACTGTTTCACTTGCGTATTTCCTTTATGAGCTGTCTGCAAAGCTTCCCAAATCTCTTTAGTTGAATGAAATGCAAAGATCCTGTTGTACTCATCAGGTTCTATACCGCACACTAGAATTTTCTTTGCACGAAAGTTCTTTTCTACTGCTTTCCTGTCAGCATCGTTGTAATCCTTCCTGGTTTTTGGCACCAGCAGACCAACCTCTCCTACCTTGTGAATAGGAACATGAGGACCATCATAGATGATGTTCCATAACTCAGAATCTTCATCCATTATGAAGTTATGCATACGGGTCTTCCACCAACCATAGTACTCACCGTTAAATCTAGGAGGTCGATATGTTGATTGTCCTTTTTTGAAGTTTGGTGGAGCAGCCATTACAGATCCTTTCTAGGTGTTAACCATTTAGAAAGAGCTCCTCTGATACCAATTGATAGTTTCTATGAGTCCACTAAACATTAGAGATACCTCGTCCTCTACTAGTTCCCACAGAGGAGTACACTAAGGAAAGTAAAAGAGACAAGGGATTTTTACGTGGAAAAATCCCACTCAAGGGGACAAAAACCACGACCTACACACGCAGGATTTCAACTTCACTAACTTTTAATCTAAACTATTACAAGCCACTTTGTAATGTACTTATTACAAAGACTTCAACTTACTAACTTGTAATCACTATTACAAGCCACTTTATCTCTCTCTAGTTACAAAGACTTTTACTCGTGACTACACTAGTCACTACAGAAACACAAGAGGTTTATGTTGAGAGATTCCTAACAAGATGCTTCTACAAAAGCGAGTAGGATACAATGAAAACAAAATGCAAGATTACAACTCAACTAAGGACACTAACGACACAAGGTGGAACTGGTCCTTCTTAGTGGAGTTGTCTTCTTGCTCTTGAAACACTTGAATCTTCAATGCTAGAGACCACTTTAATGCTTGAGAGAATATTCTTAGTACTTGCTCAAGTGAATGTTCTTGTTTGTATTCAAACAAGATATTAAAGATCTTGGTACACTCCAAGGAGGATGCCCCATATCTTGAGAGTACACTTCAAAACCAATGGGAAGTGAATGTTGCACTGTTACTGCACTGTAGCGTGAACAGTTGCAGGCAGTCACTTTTCTGTCACAGCTTTTTACAGCTATAGAGTTGACTTGTACTATCATTTGGGAGACTGTCAAGGGATCAGGTCCCTCAGTTGTTCTTTATAAGTTCAACAGTGTACTGTCCAGAATTCTTTGAGTTAAAGATGGCTGGTTGTGCTGTCTACAGATCAGGTCCTCTATCTGGTTCTTCACATAAAAGTTTTTTAGATCATCAAAACAGAATACAGCCCATCAAAAGAGTTGACCGTAGTTTGACTTTTGTGTAGACGACTCCGGAATGGAGTTTTGACGGTTCCAATAGCTCCATATAGTGATTTTTTACTTAGATGTGTGTGCGGATGTTGATTTGGAGGTCCGTTGGTCATTTCAGCTTGAATTGGCGAAAGTTAGAAAGTTCAAGGTTTGGAAGGTTGAGAAGTTTGACCGGGAGTTGCCTTTATTGATATCGAGGATGGATTCTGGTTCCAAAAGTTGGAATAGGTCGTTCACGTCATTTATAACTTTTGTGCAAATTTTGAAGTCAATCAGAGTTGTTTTGGTATGAATCGGCATTAGTTTTGGAAGATAGAAGCTCATAAGTGCATTAGGCTTGAATCGATGCACAATTCATGGTTTTAGTGTTGTTTGATGTGATTTGATGCTTCGATCATGTTTGTATGATGTTTTAGGATTTGTTGGTATGTTTGGTTGAGGTCCGGGGGCCTCGGGTGTGATTCGGATCATGTTTGGTAATTTTTGAACTTAGGGGGACTGCTGATTTTTCTGTGCTGGTTACCTTATATGCGATCGTGAGTAGGGGATCGCGATCGCGAAGAGTGTTGCAGGAAGCTAGGGAAATTTGTTTTATGTGTTTGCCAATAGGTGTCTGCGATCGCGAAGCTTTGGGAATCAATGAATCGTGAACGCGTGAGCAGGGCCGCGCTCGTGCTGGATTTCACGCGATTTGTTCTTCGCGATCGCGTAGGTCCGGGTGTCTGCGTATCACGTTCGTGAAGAGTACTTTGAGGTCAACTTGATTTTTGTTCTTCACGATCGCGAGGGTGTCACGACCAAAATCCAACTAGTCGTAACAATTATTCATTTCGGATGAGATTAACTAACAGAAGTAATGATAATGCAACTGAATTTTTATACCAAAACAAACAAAAAATAGTAGTACAAATCATGAGTTTCTAAGATTTAGAGTTTACAAAGATGGTATGAAATAAATACATCATCTATTTGAAATATACATGAACAGATTAATAATTCTAAAGCTACCAAGAATAAGAGGCAACTATGACCGGAATGCAGGCACACCTTCAATGCCAGCTCCGGCCATACATAACAACATCAGCTTCCAAACTCTGCACACAGTATGCAGAAGTGTAGTATGAGTACAACCGAACCCATGTACTAAATAAGTAACAAAACTATCCTTATGGTGAAAGTAGTGACAAGTTTGGACAATGGTTAGAGTCCAACACCAATAGCCAACAACAACTCATAACAACATATTAAAAGTAGTACAAGAAATAACTCAAGGATATGATGCTCAGCTCGTTCACAGTTACGAAAAATAGGCATGTTTTTCAAGTATAACAGTGAAATCCAAATCTTTCACTGAAATAACCAAAATATGAGTAAGTCAGAAATCTGTGATTTTCCCAAAAACTTTCAATAAAATATAAGATATTTCAAATCTCATGTGGCATGAGGAAAGTACATCTCTATGCCAACATGACAATGTGCATGTGAAGTCATGAATATCACAATACCGTACATCATGAGAAAATGCATTTCTATGCCTACATGCCAAGTATGCATGTCAAATATAATGCACCACAGTGATAAACTCGTGTTCTCATGCTCTCGGGATATTCAACCTCCCTCGGCACACAGTCACTCAGCACCTCCGAATCACTCAACACTCTCAATCACTCGGCACTGACACTCAGTAGGTACCTGTGCTCACTGCTGGTATGTCAGACTCCGGAGGGGCGGATCTCGCCCAAGCCTAATATGATATGCAAGTGAATGAATATGAAGTCAATATGGAATGCCGCGATGTGCAGTCTGATCCCTAAATCATCACTCACAATCAGGCCCTCGGCCTCACTCACTCATCAATCTCTCCAGTCTTTAGGGCTCGCAAATGTCATGCCAATCAACCCCAACAATGATAACATGATATGACAACAAATGATAGAGACTAATATATGATATGCAAATGAATGAATATGACTGAGTATGTAATTGCAATTTAAACAAAGAGCTCAACAACAAAAAAGACCTCAGTGGGTCCTAGCAGAGTAAGTACATGGCCTAAACATGATTTCTAACATGGATCACAGCTCAATTACTCTAACATGTAGGAATTTATGGATAAAAATAAAATAGAACTCTACACAGTACCACAAAATCATCTGAGTCATAATTCACACAATGCACACCCACACGCCCATCACCTAGCATGTGTGTCACCTCAACACCAAACATATAACACTTATATTCAGGGGTTCATACCCCCATCACCAAGTTTAGAAGTGATACTTACCTCGAACAAGTCAAATCCAATACCGAGCAAGCCATACAATACTCAAGAAATTCCCTCATGCGCGTATCAACCTCCGAACGGCTCGAAACTAGCCAAAAGCAACTCAAATACATCAAATAATGTCTAAGGAAACAAACCTATTCGATAAAGGTCGAATCTTTAATCAAAATCCCCAAAGTCAACCAAAAAGTCAAATGCGGGCCCCCAAAACTCACAAAATCCGACAACCCATTCAATTACGAGTCCAACAAAACTAGTTTTACTCATATCCGACTCGAGATCGATGTTCAAAACTCAAAAATTCACTTTAAGAAATTTTAGACAAAACCCCCCAAATTTCACTTTGAAATCATCAATAAAATGCCAAAAACGAAGATGGATTCATGAAACATAACCAAAACCGATTAGAGAACACTTACACCAATTCATGTGGTGAAAATCACCTCAAGCATCATCTCAATCCAAGCTCTATAGCTCCAAATATGATAAAATGGTCGAAACCCCCGAAAATAGGGTACTTATAATCACTAAACAAAAGTACAATTCGCGATCGCGAGACATCCTTTGCGATCGCGAAAAAAAAACTCCACTGCCTCCAACAATACGCTATGCGATCGCGAAATTAACCATGCGAACGCAATGACCACATGCACCTGCACTACGCGATCGCAAAAAGACCCACGCAAACGTGGAGAAGATATCTCCAACTCCCTGCTTATCAACTCAACCCTATGTGATCGCGAGCTGAAGAACACGAACACGATGATGAGGCCTCACAAAGGTACGCGAACGCGTTAACACTGTCGTGAACACGATGAAGTAAAAGGACAGCTCCACTAGTACACTACGCGATCGCGAAGAAGGTCTGAAACACCAAAAATCATCAGTGCCAAAAAGCATGGAAATGATCCTAAACTCTTCCAAAACTCCCCCGAGCCCCTCTGGACCTTGTCCAAACATACCAACAAGTCCCATAACATAACACAAACCTATTCGAGGCCTCAAATCACACATATTGACATTGAAACCATGAATCGTGCCTCAAATCGAACTTAATGAACTTTGAGACCTTCAACTTCCAAAACTCGTACTGAACCTTATCAAATCAACTCGAGATGTACTCAAATTTTGCACACAAGTCCCAAATGACATAATGAAACTATTCTGATTCCCGGAACCAAAATCCGAACTTGATATCATCAAAGTCAACTCACGGTCAAATTTATGAATATTCCAAACCCTCAAATTTCTAACTTTCACCAATTAGTGTCGAAACTTTCTAGAAATATCCAAATGTAAATTCGGGAATACGGAGAAGTCCAAAATCATAATCCGAACATAACGGAATCATAAAATCTCCAATCCGAGGTCAAATACTTAAAAGTCAAACTTGGTCAACTCTTCCATCTTAAAGCTTCTAACATGAAATTCATTCTTCCAAACCAATTCCGAATCACCTGAAAAACCAAAACCAACGATTCACACAGGTCATATTATATCATACGAAGCTACTCGAGACTTCAATTATCTTAACGGAATGCAAATGCTCAAAACGACCTATCAGGGCGTTACATTCTCCCTCACTTAAACATACGTTCGTCTTTGAACGTGCCAAGAGTCGTTCCAAAGCCATCAAATCTTCGTGTAACCTTACCATGCACATACCCGAGGGTGATTCCACGTCACCCCAATCCATTTAAGCCTGAAAACACAACATAACTGAAGATCATTACGTTAACCTTAGCCCGTAAACTTTAGAACCCAATTTCCAACATCTAGAATTCCTTACAAGACCAAAATCTCGCATCTACACATTGTATAAGTCTGAACAAGCAATATCAAGCCATAACCATAACCCAAGATTTAATCAGCTAATATACCACACGACTCGCATACTCGTAGCAATAAATCTCGATCACAGTAGCTGCTCAAAATAACTCGATAAGGGTAATATACCTCATATAAAATAAAACCTCATTCAGAACCTTCATGCACTGTCGATGATGAAGGAAACATACAGAAACTCATAAGCACCTATCAGATTAACAAGTCGTGGAGATCTTCCCCTATTCAACAAGAACCATAGCCAATTTCTAAGTTGACCAGTGACATTATCCTTCCAAATATACCACAATCAAATTCGATAGATCCCATTCTAGGTCCAACAAACTCATCTCATCAAATACAACCACTCTACTGACATGCCACACCAGTACAGCCTTAACACAAATCGTGCAATCCGTACACCAATGTGCAATAATTCAAATGCACCCAAAAATGGAAAATGACTCAAATGAGAGAACCGTCCTGCAAGCTCAACAAGTACCACCACAATGCAATTCTAAGGATCCATCAGAAAATAGAGCCAAAATACACGAATCTAACACAAAGAACCACATCCCAACATAATTCCACTCCGATGTGTGACCTCATCCAAACATCGGTCCAGTGAAATACCTCAAGCCACAATGCTCAAAATCAATAACCACAAGCAATTCGACATCAAGTACACGAAGTAAATGACCATAACCAAGGAGACTCATATAACACAATATACCACAACCTGAAAAGACCATAACCAATGCGCAATCAACCATTCCACACCCCAATCACCATCTCACTCGAATTTTGCTACTAGGCCCAAACAAAATCACACTATGTGTGCACATAACTCACGAATCACAACCTATCGTATCATAGAACATATCAGAACATGAACAAGCTCAACTCTAACATAGTGACTCACCCCTCAACACTAATTGTGCTGAGTCAACAAATCAGACCCCGTGTAGAATACACGTCATCATTGGGCCTACCAATGGACCCCCAAATCAACTTGGGTCATCTCCCGATAGATAAATAACCCTCCAAAAGTCCATAATTACCTACTATAACACATACTACCAGTTGTCTAACTTTGTCCATATCTTCATAGTCCATAACCACGAAACAACCTGCTTCTGGGAACTTCCAATCTCCAATTTCATAGAACACATGAATCACCATAGCTGATCCCAACTCCACCACTCGAATGGCTAACACATATCTCATAAATAATCATCCCCACGAGAAATACTTCTATAATTCGTCCATGCCATATAGCAACATCTGAACATCAGCATTCAATCAACCAGGCGAGTACCACAATACCAATGAAGCATCATAAGTCAAAATACAGTGCGCATTCTGAAAAGCGCACCCTTCTCAAGCAATACCAAGTAGTAATAGCATTCATCTAGTCATCTGAAATTGTCTATGTTGTCTAAGAATTCATGACCTTTCATTCAAAACTAAATCGTGACCTTGCACATGAAAATTTCAACCCCACACAACACACCATATTATTATGACATCATATGAAAGTACGACAATCTCATAATCAACTCTGAGTCACCAGCAGAATACATACCCGATCAGTCAGAAACCTTCCATTTGATCCCATCCAAGAGAAAATCATAATACGCTACATGCTCCTCACGCTGGTAGAAAATATCCATCTCAAATTGTGGTAGAAATCACCGAGAACTCTTCGAAACCTATCTGCACATAACCAAGCCATCAGAGTTGAATCTCTCTAACTCAACCAAGCCACGAATGTCACCTAACCCAATAGTAGTGCCACAAAACACCTATAGAGACTCACCACATCATAAGTACCCAAAAAATCGATCATATTCATTATTGTGTTGATCCAACCTACTACCAATCTATCATATTTCTCTGATTTCCTTCTGAATCCCCCTCAAGTTGACACTTCTCCTTCCCAGAACATCACGATCCTTACCCAAAGCTCACCACAAGAGATCCTAGCATAAAACCACATTGCCCTAAGGCTCATAAGTCGTTGTATTCCCTCTTAAGCACCCCCAAAAGTAACACAACTAAGACACCCACTCTGAATAGACCTTATGTGAGTCTAAGGTCGTTTCCTTCACCTTCCTGATACTGAAATGTAGAATCCATAATGATACAGAAGTACCAATGAATCTCGACACCATCCAATGTTAATCTAAGATTCTCGCCATAAACAAATTCGAAAAATTCTCGATTGCTACATATAAATATTGAATCCATTAAAACCTTCTATAGAGTCATCCACTCTGCTCCAATCTCAATTGCATCGTCCCAAACGCGTCGAACGACATGTGCCCCATTATCTCGATAACACCCAAAGAAGTAATTTACACCTCTGAAACCGAGTGAATCCCTTTTCTTAGTACATTACATCCATGAAACATACAAACCCAAATCATTGCAAGACTTCCATATATCCATAAGGTATGCTACACCACATATAAAGAAATTTCTTTGCTTAACTCATCCTCAAAACCAGCCTCTACAAGTCATAACCGATCAACAAGTATGCCTCAGACTGAAACCAATGCAACACGTACACATGCAATCAAATTGTCGATAGCAAACTCCCCCACTTGTCTCAAATCCATAGATCAAATCACTCGATAACTCACAATACCCATACTCGATTACTGTCATAATCCCGTAGTGAGATTCAACTAAATTCTTCACAAGCTCCTGCAACACAACCCATAAAATACCTCAATCATTTGTTAAGATTGCATTTATCCCCGTGGTGATCAAGCCAACTTTCTCAACCAATCAAAACTCAAATCGCAACACCTATACTCATTAGCAGAAAAGAAAGCCTCTACACATCATAAGGATTACACATCTTTAGATCACCCCGCAGGAGATAAATCCACCTGCTTAGCCTTAAGTTGACATCTCTCTATACCCTTTCATAGCCACAACTACTATGCAATCACTTAATATTCCTGAGTCTGAACTCATCAACAAGACATGAGAATTTACTTCGCTCCACAAATAAACAACATGAAAGATCCCTCAATATGATCATAACTCTAGTATGTACAACACGTCAAGATAGAAATCAAGCACCCAATAATCCTTTTCACATCTCAAGCAAACTCTCTCGTCACATTCAAACCATCTGAACACATCCCGCAATCACATCATTGATGGTAGGTTAGCATCTCGTGTTTTGGTCACAGATTGCACTCCAATTACTGCATTTTACTTGTGTTTAAGCTTAAATGATAGTGTATTGCACTTATTATGCGTTATATGTCTTGCAAAAAGTGATTTCGAGTTAAACAGATAATTTGGAACTAAACTGAACAACGTGGAGCTTTGAAGTCTGAGTAAAAGCCCAAGGAATTAAACTAGAATCCCGTTTGGGGGTCGGGATCCAAGTCTGGATATCAAAATTCAACAAAATAAAAATACTCTGTAAAAAAGTGCATTGCCACGCCGCATGGGGTGGCGCAGTAGTAGTAATTTCTATTGTCCATCAGAAGTTGCTCTCTTAAATTTCCCACTAATTCCCATAGGGCGGCACATGGGGCGGCGCGTGTGTGTGATTTTCTCAGAGTACTTTCCTATTTCGGCTTGGAAAAGGTAGTTTCTCCCGGGCCCACTTCTACATGGTATAAATACACCAAAAAGATATTTTTTAATGGACTTTTGATCTTGGAAGCTTCGGGGAGAGCATTGGAGGCTACAAGACACATGATTTCGTTATCTTTCCATTAATTCAATACGAGAGTTTGGATTGTAATGTTAGGTTCATGCTTTCTTATTCTTTAACTCTTTTTGTGATGACTTCCTCTATAATTATGGAGTATTACCTTAGGGATTGACGTGATTTGGTGACTTGGTTGTTGTTTATGGAATTGATTACTGCTTAGTTGCTTGAAATTCTTGGAAGATCTCTAGCTCTAGTTGTGATCTTATTCATTATCTTTTTTAATTGGAAAAGGAGCATAATATTGAATATTGTTGCAACGCATTCCTTAATATATTTTGGTACTTATTTAAAGTAATCGAAAGAGCTTTGTGATCTACTTCTTAAGTTAAGATTGAAAAATATTCGAGAGAAGTTTCTCTTAGACCATTCTTACCAATAGATTCTTGCAAGTTTCACCGCACTTCACATTAGTTTATTTGAAAGATTTAGATTTAATCGAGAGAGGAGTCTGAATTGGAAGAATAAGCTAATCACCTATTGAATTCGTGAGAATCGATAGAACCCAAAGAGTGAAATATAACAGTATCATATCCAAGAGCAACTTGATGGTAGGCTATAATCTCGTGTTTTAGTCATTGCACTCTAATTTACTGCACTTTAATTGAGTTTGATCTTTAGTCGCTAGTGTTCTACGCTAATTGTGTATTTTATGCCTTGTAGGGGGATTTCGAGCTATGTAAATGTTGTAGAGATAATTTGAGTGATTTGTAGATTTGAAGCCTGAGTAAAATCCCAAGGGATTAAGCCGGCGTCGCGTTCGGGGACGAAGACCGCGTCTGGATATCAAAAAGTCAAGAAAAATCCGTACTTTGAGAATTTTCCACACCCACGGCGCGTGGGGTGCCGCATCTGTGCAAATTTCTGCTCTTGTCAAATTACAAGCTCTCTGAAGTTTCCCACAACCGCCCCGCATGGCGCGCGCCCTATGCGGCACACATGTGCAAATTTTGCAGAGGAGTTGTCCTATTTCAGGCAGGAAAAAGTGTTTTCATCCGGGCCCGACCCTACTTAGTATAAATACATGAAATACATTATTTTTGGGATTTTTGACACATCTAAGACCTAAGGAGGCTAAGGAGGAGGTGGAGAAGCGAAAGCACAAGGAATTCATAATTCAATCCTCACTCAAGACAAGAGTTTGGATCGTTTTATGTTTTTCTTTACATCAACAATCGTCTCAATCCAAGCTCCATAGCTCCAAATATGATATAATGGTCAAAACCCCCGAAAATAGAGTACTTATAATCACCGAACAGAAGTACCATTTGCGATCGCGGGACATCCTTCGCGAACACGAAGAACAAACTCTACCGCCTCCAACAATAGGCTACCGATCGCGAAATAACCATGCGAACGCGATGACCATATGCACCTGCACTACGCGATCACCACAAGACCCATGGGAACGTGAAGAAGAAACCTCCAGATCCTAGCTTCTCAACTCAACCTTATGCAATCGCGAGCTAAAGAAAGCGAACGTGATGCTGAGGCCTTACAATGGTACACGAACACAATAACAATGTCGCGAACGCGATGAAGGATTAAGTTGTGAAATACTATTCTTGTTGAGTTATTCACTTCCGGTTGTTATTTTTGAGACTCTTGAGTAAATTGTGGTTGAGCCATGTGCTATTTATTGTGAAAACACCGTTATTGTTGATCTTTTTCGCAAATTATGATATTGGACACTTGAGGTGCGATTTGTGATACGATGTGATATTGATACGCATGCAGTGGTATAAGGTTCCGGGGTTGAAGTGCATGCGATGAGATAAAGTGGGCTTGATACGCGAGTTTCTATTAGGGGAACTACTTGAAGACACACGATATGATAAGGTGGGCTAAAACGCGGGAAGCTGTTGGGGGAAAAATGATTTTCAAAACTAAAATGCAAGGCTCCCGCAGTGATATAAGGAAATATTGTGAAATGTTTTATGATTTGAGACTATGAGGCGATACCTCGGTAGTGATCCTTTTTGATACTTTCTATTACTTCACTTGTGTTTTATTGCTTTGTTCCGTGTCATAGCATTTCCTTGTCTTCCTTCCATGATGCATTATTTGCCTTAGTTCAGTGTAGTTAATCTCGATCTATTTCTTTATTGTCTCCTTTCTATTGCCTTGACCTGACCTCGTCACTACTCTACCGAGGTTAGGCTTGGCACTTACTGTGTATTGTTGTGGTGTACTCATGCTACGCTTCTGCACATCTTTTTGTGCAGGTCCAGGTACCTCCTACCAGTCCAGACACTAGTGAGACGAGCTCAGCTTCGGGGACTTCAAGGTATTTGTACCGATGTCCGCAGGCATCGAAGTCCCCCTCTATCTAGTCTACTTCATTTCTTTTCCCTTTTAGACACATTATTGTATAGGGATGATCAGTACTTATTCGTAGAACTTGTGACTTGTTATCACCGGGTTTTGGAAAAGTTGTATATGCTGAGTTGCAGAGTTTTCTTTATTATAGTTGTTGAGTATTTGAGAGTTATTCGTTATTCGTTATTTCTGTTATATTCTGCATGTATGTTGGGCTTACCTAATTTTAGAGACTAGGTGCCATCACGACATCCTACAGAGGAAAATTGGGTCGTGACACTCCCATTTAGATACTGTAGGCATATGAATTTTATTAAAATTAAATTCATAAAATAATTTAGATTTTATTGGTCCAAATAAATATTATGGGATAATATAATTAAATTATATATATAAGTCCAGTATATATGGGTTAAATAAATAAGTCTTAATCCATTGGGCTAGCCCATTTAGTTGTGCTACAAATGATGAGCCCATTCATTAGGCCCAATATGCCATCTTCCTAGAGGCCCAGTTTGGTGCCACGTGTCAAATAGCGTGGCACACCAAATCAAACAGAAGATCCAATGAGATCATGACACGTGTCAAAATGACAAGGCATGCCAAGTCAAATTAAAAGTCCCATGAAACCGCTCCACATGTGCAAGTGACATGTTCTGACCAATCAAATGCGGCCTTGGCACTCTTAAATCTGATTGGTCGGAAATAGTTTGTTCTTATCATAACTCTTACCTTCCACAATTATAAATAGGGGTCTTTATAACTCATAAAAGATATCAGAAGTAATAGCAAGAAGCAAGAGAGGGCTCGGGGATCAAATGCCACAAATTTCTCTACAAGATTCAAGCTTCAAGCAATCAAGTTCAAGTTCAAGAACGAAGAACTTCAAGCTCAAGAAATCAAGTTCAAGCTCAAGAATGAAGAACAAGTCAAAATTCAAGGAGTACGAGTTCAAATCAAAGTCCGTGCTAGTTGAATTCAAGACAATCGTTCGTGAAAATAAATATAGATTCAAGATCAAGCTCAAAGGCGCTTGAATTTATGTACTATTGAAAAGAAGAATCAGAGGATTCATAGAGATTGTACACACAAATATTTTAAATCAAATACTATGATTATTGTGATATTTTCGGTCTTGATTTTATTTTCTCGACGTAATTTGTTGTCTACAAATTCTGGCAGTGGGACAATCTCTACCTCTTATCTCAACATTTCAATCACCAAAGTTCAAGAACAACGAAATGGCTTCCAAGAAAATCAACTCCAGTTCAACTTCCGCCAAGGCTGCTAATTCCAAGTTCTATGCTGATGTGGAAAACATACTCGAAGTTACCATTGGAAGCTTTGGACCAGTTTACGAGGATCAAAGCAAGCTCGTTAGGACAACAAGCACCTCAAGTGTCGTCCGCATCTACCCCTATTTTCGAATATTCATCCTAAAAAAGATCAAGATCTTCCACAAATGCACCCGAAGCAGGAAGCGATGTTGCTGAAAAGATCAAGAAAACTCTTGCTCTGCTTGACCTCTCCGGATCCAAGCACTCTATTGTGAAGGAAGATGATGACGCTTCAAGTGATGGATCCTCCCCACTTACACCACATAGCGTGAGCCAATCAAGGATCAATCTGTGTGAAAATCTATGCTACTCTCCATCGTCCATGACAATCATGCAAGCCATGGTGACAAACATTTCATCTGTGGAGGAGCAGTTGGCAAACTTGACAGAAGCAATCACTGGCTTGACCAAGTGCATGCAAAATCAAGATGCTAGAATCGACAAGCTAACAGATAGGGTGGAAATCTTGATGGAAGAAGAATTCATCCATGCACCTGGAAAACTCCCAGAAGTTCAAGAGATTGATCCTCCCCAACGACAAGTTGCATCCACTAAGGAAATTCCAGTCTCTTCGGAAGGGATTATTCCAATCAATCAACTAAAGGAGTTTACTGAGGGGACTATAAAAAACAAATATGAAGTCGCTTCCAAGTCCTCCTTTACCTATGCAAAGCCGTACACTTCAAGGATCGATATGTTGAAGATGCCTGCAGGCTATCAACCTCCAAAATTTCAACAGTTTGATGGCAAAGGCAATCCAAAGAAACATGTGGCACACTTCTTTGAGACGTGCAACAATGCTGGGACTTATGGAGATTACCTCGTCAAACAGTTTGTCCGCTCATTAAAAGGAAATGTTTTTGATTGGTACACGGACCTCGAGGATGGATCTGTTGATAGCTAGGATCAACTAGATCAAGAATTCCTCAATCGCCTTTATAGCACGAGACGTACTGTGAGTATGATAGAACTCACAAGTACTCGTCAACGGAAGAGTGAATCAGTTATCGTCCTTATCAATCGTTAGAGGAATACAAGCCTCAACTGTAAATATAGGCTTAGTGAAACTTCTGGCATAGATATGTTCATCCAAGGTATGCATTGGGTATTGTGCTACATCTTGCAAGGTATCAATCCTAGCACATTTGAAGAACTTACAACTCGTGCCCATGACATGAAATTGAGCATGGCCACCGCTGGAAATGAAAGGATGCCCATCTATGAACCTCGCAAGGTGAACGACAAGCAAGAAGTCAGAAAATGGAGCAAGTTTGTACCAAGATCTGAAAATAAAGAAGCTATGAATGTCAACACATAACCTATGAAGTTCACGACGAAGGTGAGCAAAAAGCAGAGTAAGAAATCCAATTTGTTTCAAGATAAGCCAAGTGGAAAGTTAACTCTAAAATAAACGCAAGAGAAGGAGTACCCATTTCTGGATTTTGGTGCGCCAGCTATTTTAGAAGAACTCCTCGAGTTAAATCTCATCGAGCTTCCGGAGATGAAGCGACCAAATGAAGCTGGGAAGATTGATGACCCAAATTACTGCAAATATTATCGACTTGTGAGCCACCCTCTGGAGAAGTGCTTTGCCTTCAAGGACAAAGTTATGGACTTGGCTCGTGAAAAGATTATCGTGCTTGAAGATGAGAAATCAAGCACAAACCAAGTCTCTATCATATTTGGCTCAATCAGTCCAGACGAATTATGTAGTTCTAAAGAAAGTAAAGATGAAGAATTACTAGAGAACTACAAAGTTGAAGACGGCCAACCTGAATATGATGAAGATTGGACGTTGGTGATTCGTCGTAGGCGCCACAAAAGTAGCCCACAAAAAGGATCAATAGAACAACCAACGAGAAAAATAATGGTGAAAAGACCTAGGAGATGGAACCCAGTTAAGCATGTAAAGAAAGCGAAAATGGAGGTGCGCCACCCTCAAAAGCCACGACATCCAGTGACCTGTCACGACCCAAAATCTACTAAGGTCTTGATGTCGCCGGACACCAAAGTCAGGCAAGCCAAACATTAATTAGTTAAAATAAATTCCTGTTTTAACACACTTTTTTTTTTTGAAATCGTTACCTTTCATTTATAAGTCATAATAGCGAATAAAATTTTATCAAATAAATGCGATAAGTAAGCTATTTCATTTATTAAATTAAATCCCAAACACATCCCAGAACCCGGTGTCACAAGTGAATGAGCAAATTCTAAGAATTTTACAATTTCTACAAAACTTGTCCAAAATACAATTGGACAAGGAAATTAAAATAAAATAATACAATACGAGGGAGACTCTGTCAGCTTCGGTTCGCCTCCGGATAATGCAGCTCGCCTAAGTCTCCAAACCATCCACATTGCTATGAAGGTACTTGTGCAATAAAATGCACAGCAAGTGTAGCATGAGTACGAAAACGTGTACTCAGTAAGCCGCCCGCCTAACCTCAGAGAGGTAGTGACGAGAGGTCGAATTAGACACTAACTAAGGTCCAACAAATTAATTTAACACTATATGATATCAGTAATAGGCATACGAGGATGATAAAACAGTAAGCATTGCGGATAACTGTAATTCAAATAAATACTGAAAGTAAATAAAAAGTTACTACTTCCTCATTTTCCCCCAAATATCTTAAATAAAAAATTAATTATTTATTTACCCCAAATATCTTATCACTTCAAAATCCATGAAAAATATTTAAAAAATTTAGCATGCGCATACGGGATAAGGACAACCGGCCTGAGCCATCATAATAATCATCTATGTGCACTGTCGAGGTTCGAACTGCCCGAATCATAATATTTCTTTCAATCTCGTCGTGGCGTACGACTCGCTCCCATGAGAGTGGGGGAAATAACACTCCGCTCGCGGAATATAAATTGTGAAGCGGTCACATGCAGTCATGCACAATCAACAGTCCACCCCGACTACGTCGGGAAAACAAATACTCAAGTAAATGACAAATTTCTCGTTTAAAAATCACAAAAATTAGTATTTAAATCTTTTCTCGAAATTCATTTGCCTAGTTTAATAATATTCAATAATATAACCTTATCCGGAATACAATTATCCACGGAGGAGTCAATTCTCTTTCTAAGTGATTAAGAAGGTACACCCTAGCCTTCGTAGGAAATAAGTTACAAACTCAATAACATTACCAGTTTAATATTATTGGCAGGATCACATGTACAACATGTAAGGCATGCTAGTGGGTCCTAGACTACCCGCACATGGCATAATAGTAGCTACGCACGGACTCCCGTCACCTCGTGCGTACGTAGCCCATGCAGATAGTAGCACATACTTAATTAGTTCACCTAGGGGGACGATTCCCCCTCACAAAGTTAGAAAGGAGACTTACCTCACTCCGAAATTCCATAACCGGCTTCCAAGCCCTTCCGACGACTTCAATGGATGCACAACGCCCCAAAACTATCAAATAACGGGCAAAGCAATGAAAATTCATTCTAATACTCGTAACAATTTCAAATTATATAATTTCCCAACTCCGCTCAGTGAATCTACAAAAATGTCCTCAGGCCCACGTGCCCGGAATCTAAAATTTCTCGAAGATATATTCTACCCATAGCTTTACTAGTTCAAATATACAATTTATTATAAATTCCATGCTCAATTTCGTGGTAGAAATCCAAAATACCATTTCTAGGTTTTCCTCCAAAATCCCAATTTTTCCACTAATTTCCATGTCTAATCCATGCATATAACTTGTATTTAACTTTAAAACATGAAGAAATTACGTACCTTGACATTGATGATGAAATTCCCCTCTTGAAGCTCTCCTAAAATCACGTAAGCCATGAGAAAAATGAGAAAATGAACCAAGATCCTTATTTTAAAACATTCTGCCCAAGCCGGTTTTCTCACCTGCGATCCAGTCCTCGCACCTGCGCTTCCACAGGTGCGCCCAAGAGCCCGCATTTGCGCCTTCGCAGGTGCGGAAATTCCATCGCACCTGCGATCCCAGCCAAGCCAGCCCACTCTCGCACCTGCGGCCAAATCCTCGCAGGTGCGGTCAGACTAGACACCAGCAGATCCAGCTCCTCTTCCAACTTCAAATTTGATTCGTTAACTACCCGGAATCCACCCGAGTCCACCCAGACCCCTTCCAATTTAGCCAAACTGTTCTAAAACATAGTGCGGACTTGATCGAGGCCTCAAAGCACATCAAACAACGCCGAAACGATGAATCGCACCCTAATTCAATCTTTATGAACTTAGAAATTTCCAAATTCTACATTCGATGTCGAAACCCGTCAAATCACCTCCGATTGACCCCAAATTTTGTGCACAAGTCATATTTGACATTACGGACCTGCGCCAACTTCCGAAATCGCATTCCGACCCCGATATCAAAATTTCCACTTCCGGTCGGATTTCTCAAAAACCTTTAAATTTATATCTTTAGCCAAGTGACTTCAAAATGACCTACGGACATCCGAATTCACTTCCGATCGCGCTACCAACTCTAGAATCACCATACGAAGTTATTCCCGTACTCGGAATCCCAAACGGACATCAATAACACTGAAATGCGCTTCAAGCCAAACTTAGGAAGTTTTCTTCAAAATACTGACTTCCACAATGTACGTTGAAACGCTCCCGGGTTATCCAATCATCATACGAACCTGCAGGAACCCTCAAATTCTGATGCAGAGGTCAGTTACTCAAAATTCTAATCTTAGTCCATTTCTCCAACTTACGGCTTCTGAAATGAGAATTTTCTTTCCAATTTGATTCCGAACTTCCCGAATTTCAATTTCAACCATACGCACGAGTCATAATACCTGAAATAAAGCTGCTCACGACTTCAAACCGCTGAACGACGCGCTAGAGCTCAAAACGACCGGTCGAGTCGTTACATTCTCCCCCACTTAAACAGACGTTCGTCCTCGAACGTGCCAAGAACTACTCTAGAGTTATCTGAAATCACTATTTAACACATCGCGCACCTTCCCGTACTACCACAACCCAGGTGAGTACATTAGCTTGATCAAATTTGAAGATTTCTTCTTTTATCCATATAATAGGCTCAGAATCCAGTTCCAACACCTAAACTTTCTCTGCCAGGCCCAGTTCCAATATATAAACACCGTATCAACTACCACACGATATACCAGAACATGACTGCATACTTTTGCTGAATTAGTACCATGCACCACATAATTCATCATCTGACCACAATGACACTCCCTGAACCTTAATAGCCAAAATTCCACGAATCTGATGCTCCCAATGCACCTCATGATATATATATATATATATATATACACATCCTGCTATAATGCTGGAGATATATATACATCCTGCTATATATATATATACATCCTGCTATAATGCTGGCGATACCACCACAACGGAGGAGATGTGTAGAAATTGCTAACCAATTGTAGAGCTAACCAAACATTGAATCCTTCCTCTTGCCTAAGACCACCATCTCCTTACAAACCAATAAGGGAAATTGTCCTTTAATGTATTTCACATAATCTTATCGCACTGATCCTTGATCCAATAACCTCGTCTCACCCAGTATGAACTGTTCAGACAACAAATCACCCCAAACATGACCAACAGTCTCACATGATACCACAACGCGCCAATAGAACTCGAACATGATACATAAAGGAATGACGCAGGAAGGTACTTCTCGACTCACGCAACTAATATGAACTTTCTCAGAAAATAGGAAGTAAAACACAAGAAACTAAATATAGTAACCTGACTCATCATCACACTATTGCTGTGTGCGACCCGATCCAAATACCGTGGCAGTGTGCCACCCGATCCCATCATAAAATTCACATAAGGAAATATACACGGAGCTGAATTGCTCACTATTACACATTACCGAATATCGGTCACAAGCACGCTAAGTGCATAATACTATCCTGGGGAGACTGATAAAGCCATATGCTACAAAACTCAAGCACAACTGAGGTGCGATATAATATATATATATATATATATATATATATATATATATATCAAGAGTTGTCCTGTTCACATAACATCATCACTATGCGAAGATCTCAACACATAAGAAATTATCAAGCCGTTTCACAACTCACACGGCACAATCATAATATCACATGAATTTGATGAAGATAGAACAATCACCTGATATTCCAACACCCCTCCTTAAGGAGAGCTATGCTCGAAAGGAACACATCTTCCTCACATGAAGCCCATAATCTTGTTTAAATCCATTCATACACTTCAAGCCGATTCTGCTTGCACTTAACTAGGCTAATAGCTTGATCTGGGTCCATAATAACCCACTTCCTCTCATAATACACAAGAACAACCATCATAGCTGAGACAAACACCCCACAATCCACAACCAACTGAACCGAATGCCTTCCTGGCACAAATCCTCAAATAAGCAATATTGCACTTCCTTATACTTGGTCTAAATCTTCAACCAATCAGGTGACTACATGTCACACTTATACAATCTTCTCGTGGTTAAGCTCCCATGACCTTCCACACCAGTTAACAAGTCTTGCACATCCATAACATCGACCACACTAATACTTCAAAACACATCAAGAACCCATGACCATGATACAAAGCCTTTTGCATCAAACACCGATCTCAGGTGAGACTGAAGACCATACCATCTTACTCTAACATTCAAGTCCCCCTTTTGTTTCCCGCTCACTCGAGCTCAGGACACCCCTGCTAACGCCGAGCCGAAATCTCGATCCTTACTCCCAGTTCCCTACTGCTCACTGCTCACTGCACCTGACATGCTGATATGAAATAGCGCAAGAATTCCATCATACTCCTGAACCATTATTAGGGTGAACACTTCAACACATAAAACCTTCTTACTTACCTAAATTCAAGAGAACCATAACAATACACAAGTGAATTCTCACAATCACCCAACATGCAAATCCTTAGGTAATGGTCTATACCACCATAAACCTTCTGGTACCCGCCTACACCTTCGGACCATAGCACTTGAATGCTTCCAAATGAAATCTATTACGACGGCCGACAAGCCCCGCACACATCTGCACAAACCATACACATAACTCAATCACACCGAAGGAATTGATCACTGTCATAAGTGCGCCATTTCAACCATGGCTAACCACTCTCTATTCTTTTAATCATCTTCAATTGCCTCAAGAATAATAGTAACTTCCTTCCACTCATAGCAAACTCAACCCTCACTCATCCCAAGTGACCTTGATTCACGAGACCATGCTGCCTAAATCCCGCAACCCGTCTCATACCCTCCTGATAATCTTTCTACAACCCAGACTTTATTTCTCTCACTCCTCCAATACTATCCTGCACGCTGAAAATAACATAGAGCACTCCAACCATTTTCCCTCTCTCTAAAATTACGCTGCAAAAGCTCAATTCTTAATCATACTGCTACCTTTAACCCTTAAACACCGTGTTCTTAACCTTCGAAATTACTAGGACCGCTGCTGAGAGTCACCCACTCTAACTGGCCCCGAACACAATCAACTCCAAGGCTCTTCTAGCACATGAACATCCTCTCAACGAAGTACGTGACTGAGTCGCTACCCTTATAACCTACCTATGCCTTAAGCGTAAATTCTAAATCTTTCAATGCCTAACCCTGGTCCAACAGGGCCAACTTTTGCACACATTCATCAAATCCCACGCACAATCACCATTTTACTCCTTTCCCTTAACTGTAATAACTTGCCATTACGCCGACAATCCACAACCCCATGATAACACAATCCTACAACCCAACTACAGGTGGTGGGACTCCCCACTTATCCCGATGCTACTCTTTGCACCGCTCTAGACACTGCTGAGATCCTTTCCCCTTTTCTAACATTATTTTTCTTAACCAATCCGTCCAATTCTTCCAGATTCTCATGTTAGCACTCCCTAAATACTCAAATTCTCTAGCATCATTCACACATTTTGCCTTCTACCGACTAGCCCCTAGAATCCCTCACAGAAACTTTCCAACCACACAACCGCTAACCTACTCACAGGAGATAACCCACTAGTGGAATCACCAGCTGACACCTTCCAACGACGTTGTACTGCACCCCCTATACAACGTCAATATCCCATCCTAAGCCTGCTCTCATTCACCCACTTTACCAGTTCGTCCGCTCATCATGGACATCTACTAAATGCGCTACAATATCCTCTAATTCACCACTACGATGCCGCTTTCCCACTTCGGTTTAACTCTTTCCTTTAGGCACTACCTGACCTTCTTTCCTTACGCCTAGCCTTTTAGAAATTTAGCCGCTGCCTGACACTTCTCACATGTCTTCCTTTGTCGTATGTAGTCCAATTCGATATCGTTCTCTGCAACTCTTACACTAGTAGATCACCACGACTTCAAACTCTCTGAGGATCATCTTTCTCGAGCTGGCTTCATTAGAAATAACTATTCAGTCCTGAACCACCACGCACCACGATCTCTGACAACCGCCTCTCCAATACTACTTAACAACACTCTGACCCAATGCAACCGAAGCAACCATGGCACCGACAGACTTAACACATTCCATTCGATTAGTGACGACGATGTCACATCACAGGTGAATATCCCTCCTTACTTGAAAACACCAAGTCTTACTACTTTATCAATCCAAAACCTGGCCATCTATAGTTCAATTGTCTTCCTTCCGCCGGAATCTAAATACTGAAATCTTGAAACTGCACTCTGAGAAGACCTCCCTTCAAGCCATTTGTCACCCCCAACCCACGGGCAAGCATTCTACCATCATTTTAACACCGCGTGATAATCAACCGTAAGCACCTTAACAACCTGAGCATAACCTCTAAGTTCTCAGAATCATAGCTACTGGATGAAACATCATAATACTCTTCTGCAGGGCAACAATAACATCCCCCACCAACTACACATGGAAAACATCTTGCACTATATCCATAGCACCATTTAAATCCCTCAAATTCCTGATTCATAGCAAGCCCTTCGCGACGCGTAAGATTGAGTAGGAATAAACATAGGCATAAGCCTCAAAGGAATCAAATCGCACGATGAGAAATCAAGAAGGGAAGTACTCCTAACAGCCCTGTAGCCTCTCGAAGATGAGTACAGACGTCTCCATACCGATCTGCAAGACTTTTCTAGACTTTCTCATGACTCGTGAGACCTAAGGGAACCTAGCGCTTGAATACCAAGTTGTCACAACCCAAAATCAACTAAGGTCATGACGGCGCCGGACACCACCGTCAGGCAAGCCAATCATTAATTAGTTGAAATAAATTCTTGTTTTAACACCTTTTTTGGAAATCGTTACCTTTCATTTACAAGTCATTATAGCGAATAAAATTTAATCAAATAAATACGACAGGTGAACTATTCCATTTATTAAATTAAATCCCAAACACATCTCAGAACCCGGTGTCACAAGTGCATGAGAAACTTCTAAGAATTTTACAATTTCTACAAAACTTGTCCGAAATACAATTGGACAAGGAAATTAAAATAAAATAATACAATACGAGGGAGACTCTGTCAGCTGTGGATCGCCTCTGGATAATGCAGCTCGCCTAAGTCTCCAAACCGGCCACATCGCTATGAAGGTACCTGTGCAATAAAAATGCACAGCAAGTGTAGCATGAGTACGAAAACAACGTGTACTCAGTAAGTCGCCCACCTAACCTCAGAGATGTAGTGACGAGAGGTAGAATTAGACACTCACTAAGGTCCAACAAATTAATTTAACACAATATGATATCAGCAATATGCATACGAGGATGATAAAACAGTAAGCATTGCGGATAACCATAATTCAAATAAATATTGAAAGTAAATAAACAGTTACTACTTCCTCATTTTCCCCCAAATATCTTAAATAAACAATTACTTCTTTATTTTCCCCCAAATATCTTATCACTTCAAAATCCATGAAAACATTTAACAATTTAGCATGTGCATACGGGATAAGAACAATCGACCTGAGCCATCATAATAATCATCTCTGTGCACTGTCGAGGGTCGAACGGCCCGAACCATAATATTTCTTTCAATATCGTCGTGGTGTACGGCCTGCTCCCATGAGAGTGGGGGAAATAGCACTCCGCTCGCGGAATGTAAATTACAAAGCGGTCACATGCAGTCATGCACAATCAACAGTCCATCCCGACTACATCGGGAAAACAAATACTCAAGTAAATGACAAATTTCTCTTTTAAAAATCATAAAAATTAGTATTTAAATCTTTTCTCGAAATTCATCTGCCAAGTTTAATAATATTCAATAATATAACCTTATTCGGGATACAATTATCCACGGAGGAATCAATTCTCTTTCTAAATGATTAAGAAGGTACACCCTAGCCTTCGTAGGAAATAAGTTACAAACTCAATAGCATTATCAGTCTAATATTATTGGCAGGATCAAATGTACAACATGTAAGGCATGCTAGTGGGTCCTAGACTACCCGGACATGGCATAATAGTAGCTATGCACGGACTCCCGTCACCTCATGCGTATGTATCCCCCGCAGATAGTAGTACATACTTAATTAGTTCACCTAGGGGGACGATTCCCCCTTACAAAGTTAGAACAGAGACTTACCTCACTCAGAAATTCCATAACCGGCTTCCAAGCCCTTCCGACGTCTCCAATGGATGCACAACGCCATAAAACTACCAAATAACGAGCAAAGCAATGAAAATTCATTCTAATACTCCTAACAATTTCAAATTATATAATTTCCCAACTCCGGTCAGTGAATTGACCAAAATGCCCTCAGGCCCACGTGCCAAGAATCCAAAATTTCTCGAAGATATATTCTACTCATAGCTTTACTAGTTCAAATATATAATTTACTCTAAATTCCATGCTCAAATTCGTGGTAGAAATCCAAAATACCATTTCTAGGTTTTTCCTCCAAAATCCCAATTTCTCCACTAATTTCCATGTCTAATCCATGCATATAACTTGTATTTAACTTAAAAACATGAAAAAATTACTTACCTTGACATTGATGATGAAATTCGCCTCTTGAAGCTCTCCTAAAATCGCCTAATCCATGAGAAAAATGAGAAAATGAACCAAGATCCTTGTTTTAAAACATTTTGCCCAGGCCGTTTTCGCACCTGCGATCCAGTCCTCGCACCTGCACTTCCGCAGGTGCGCCCAAGAGCCCGCATTTGTGCCTTCGCATGTGCAGAAATTCCATCGCACCTGCGATCCCAGCCAAGTTAGCCCACTCTCGCACCTGTGGCTCCTCACCTGCGGCCAAATCCTCGTAGGTGCGGTCACACCAGACACCAGCAGCTCCAGCTCCTCTTCCAACTTCAAATTTGATCCGTTAACCACCCGGAATCCACCCGAGGTCCCCAAGACCCCATCCAATTACGCCAAACTATTAAAAAACATAGTGCGGACTTGATCGAGGCCTCAAATCACATCAAACAACACCACAATGACGAATCGCACCCTAATTCAATCTTTATGAACTTAGAAATTTCCAACTTCTACATTCGATGTCGAAACCCGTCAAATCACCTCCGATTGACCCCAAATTTTGTGCACAAGTCATATTCGACATTACGGACCTGCGCCAACTTCTGGAATCGGATTCCGACCCCGATATCAAAATTTCCACTTCCGGTCGGATTTCTCAAAAACCTTTAAATTTCTATCTTTAGCCAAGTGACTTCAAAATGACCTACGGACATCCGAATTCACTTCTGATCGTGCTCCCAACTCTAGAATCACCATATGAAGCTATTCCCAAACTCGTAATCCCAAACGGACATCAATAACACTGAAATGCACTTCAAGCCAAACTTTGGAAGTTTTCTTCAAAATACTGACTTCCACAATGTACGCCGAAACGCTCCCGGGTTATCCAAAACCCGGTACGAACATACGCCCAAGTCCGGGAGCATCATACGAACCTTCAGGAACCCTCAAATCCTGATTCGGAGGTTGTTTACTCAAAATTCCAATCTTAGTCCATTTCTCCAACTTAAGGCTTCTGAAATGAGAATTTTCTTTCCAATTTGACTCCAAACTTCCCGAATTTTAATTCCGACCATACGCATGGGTCATAATATCTGAAATGAAGCTGCTCACGACTTCAAACCGTTGAACGACACGCTAGAGCTCAAAACGATAGGTCGGGTCGTTACATGACCTTGGAGGAGTTTTTACCAAGTTGGTTCCGCACGAAGATTTCCCATGGGGGTATTGATGCCCAAGGGAAAGAAAGGAGTGATGACCTACCGTTGGCACCATCTTTGGAAAAGATTATCGAGTCCACTCCTCAAGAAGTTAATGCTTGTGAAGAAAAAGTCATGTTCACAAATGATGATCTTCTGCTAGGTGACACTTCTCATAACCACCCAATATACTTGGTTGGCTATATGCGTGATGAAAGGGTAAATCAAATTTTCATTGATGGAGGATCCTTAGTGAACATTTTGCCAATTCGTACTGTGAAAGAACTTGGTATTCCCATGAATGAACTCTCAGAAAGTCGTGTTATGATCCAAGGATTCAACCAAGGGGAGCAAAGATCCATAGGCGCGATCAGGTTGGGAATCACCATTGATGATATGCAATCAAGTGCATGGCTGCATGTGATCGATGCAAAGACTTCATACAACGTCCTGCTAGGAAGGCCTTGGATACATGAGAATAAAGTGGTTCCATCTACCTACCATAAATTTTTTAAATAGTAAGAGGGCGAAGTCGAGAAGAAGATAGTTGCTGATGATGAGCCATTCACCGAGGCAGAGTCACACTTCGCCGATGCAAAGTTCTACTTGAAGAACCGCATTGTGAAGGAGCTAAAAGTTGATGATGGAATGAAAATCAAGAATGATGAGCCCATAACTAAAAGAACTGAGGTGACTATTGGTAAAGCTAAAGTTGTTACTGAGAAGGTACAACCCAACACGAATAAATCTCATAGAGGAGATATTGCATCTTATGGCAAGAAAGTAAGTCTTGCGCTCCAATATATCCCTAAAAGGAAAAAAGACGAGGGTGAATCATCTAATCTCCAAACCAACACGCTAAAGGTGTTAACTCTTCCGTTAAAACGAATTGAGGAAGTAAAGTTATCTCGAAGCCGCTTGCAGGGTTTGTAGCCCAAAATCGTTTGCAGAATGTGGCACTCCCTACAAAGCGAACAGATGAAGGTTTTGATCCTAACACTTACAAGCTATTTTCAAAAGCTGGATACAATCCCAATGAGCCGTCAAAGTTAGGGAAGCTCCCATCAGAAGCTTCAACGAGGCAACCATGTGAAGGTTTGGATACAAGCAACCGTCACCAGTGCGCATCTCCATAAGAAGGGCGAGTAGCAATTATATCACAGTAGAAGACGAATCCGCTGCTTCTAACATGCCTTCTATCTTTGATCAACTTGGAAAATCATTGTGAGAACTTCCGTATTTGAGGGATTGGGTCCATTAAAGAAGGGGAATAAGTTTTAGAGAAATTATCGAAATACAAGAACACCCACCTCGCCCAAAATTCAGAACATCTCTAAAGATTTCCAAAGTTTGGTTCCTTCTAGAATGAAGCGACAAACAAAAGTCAAGGTTTCGTGTGATGAAGTACTGAAGGTGAAGCCATACACTGTGGTCTACACTAAAAAATATGATGAAGACGAATAAAGAGTGGGTTCTTCGTATCATGTTAATGTAGAAGGCGAGCATGGTGTTTTATCTCTAATGGAGGATGACGAGAAATTGGATGATGTTTCACCGTGTTATCACATATCCTTCAATGAGGGGGGATCTCAAGAAGACGAAGATGCGTAATATGATCCACCTGAATTTGAAAAAGGAATGAAGACTACAGTTGATGCCTTAAAAGAAGTTAACCTTGGCACCAAACCAATACCCACCTACCTAAGTGCTTTATTAGAAGTTGAATAAAGAAAGCACTTATATTGAGGTACTCAAGGAGTTCAGGGATGTCTTTGCTTGGAGCTACAAAGAGATGTCTGGCTTGGACTCGAAAGTAGTAGTCCATCACCTTGCCGTCAAGAATGGTGCTCGCCCTGTTAAACAAGCCCAAAGGCACTTTAGGCCGGACTTGGTTACCCTGATTGAAACCAAAGTTAACAAACTCATTGAAGCTGGATTTATTCGGGATGTTAAATACCTGACATGGGTTTCAAGTATTGTCCATGTAAGGAAGAAGAATGGCCAGATTCGAGTACGTGTTGACTTTAGGTATCTCAATAATGCGTATCCCAAAGATGAATTCCCGCTTCCTATTCCAGAGATGATGATCGATGCTACTACTGGTTATGAGGCAATGTCTTTCAGGGACGGTTCATCGGGCTATAACCAAATTCGCATGGCACCAAAAGATGAAGAGCTTATTGCATTCCGTACCCCCAAGGGTATTTATAGCTACAAGGTAATACCTTTTGGCTTGAAGAATGCTGGTGCTACTTACCAAAGGGCTATGCAGAATATTTTTGACGATCTTCTCCATAAGAATGTCGAATGCTATGTTGATGACTTGGTGGTAAAATCAAGAGATAAGGGCGACCACTTGAAAGACTTGAGAATGGTATTTGAGTTGCTCCGGAGATACCAACTTAGGATGAATCCATTGAAATGCACCTTTGAAGTTACCTCCGGAAAGTTCCTGGGTTTCATTGTCTGGCATCAAGGGATCGAAATTGATCAAGCCAAGGTAGATGCAATTTTGAAAATGCCTGAGCCTCGGGATATTCATGAATTAAAAATTCTGCAAGGAAATCTAGCATACCTTAGAAGATTCATATCGAACCTAGCTGGAAGGTGCCAACCATTTAGTCGCCTCATGAAGAAAGACGTTCCTTTCAAGTGGGACCAAGCTTGTAACAATGCCTTTGAAAGTATCAAAACTTACTTGATGAAGCCTCCAGTTTTAGCAGCTCCTATACCCGGAAAGCCATTGATACTATACATTGTGGCGCAAGAAAGGTCTGTTGGAGCATTTTTTACCCAATAAAATAGTGAGGGGAAAGAAAACTCTCTTTACTACTTGAGCAGAATGATGACACCAAACGAGTTGAATTATTCGCCAATTGAAAAGTTGTGTTTGGCGCTAGTCTTCCCAATTCAAAAGTTGAAGCACTACTTTCAAGATCATGTTGTCTGTCTTGTTTCTAAAGCAAATCCCATCAAGTTCATGATGTCAAAACCTGTTCTTAGTGATCGACGAGCAAGATGGTACACCCAATTTCAACAATTCGAGATTTTGTACATCCCTCAAAAAGTTGTAAAAGGGCAAGCATTGGCAGACTTTTTGGCATATAACCTTATACCTGATGATTGGGAGCTAACTGACGAACTACTTGATGAGGACGCAATGGTCATTGAAGTTCAACTTTCGTGGAAGATGTACTTTGATGGTGTTGCACATCGCGGAGGAGCTGGTGCTGGTGTAGGATTTTTCACTTCTCAAGGTGAAGTTCTGCCTTACTCTTTTATGTTGACGTAACTCTGCTCTAACATCGTTGTTGAGTATCAAGCACTAATACTTGGTCTTGAAATGGCTGTCGAAATGAAGTGGTTGCAATTGCAAGTCTTTGGTGAATCTCAGTTAGTGGTCAATCAGCTTATAGGTAGTTACGAGGTCAAGAAGCCTGAACTACGCCCATATCATGATTACGCTAAAAATTTAATGGGGTGGCTCGGTGATGTGACTATTCAACATGTGCCAAGGAAAATAAATAAGAAGGCTGATGCTTTAGCTGCCCTAGCTTCATCATTAACCTTGCCTGATCAAGCGCAAGTTACTGTCTGCCAAAAATGGGTAGTACTGCCGCCAAATAAGGCTGAAGGTGAAGAAAATGAACTCAAGCATCTTGTCGTTGTTTCTGAAGTTGAGAAAGAAGAATGGCAACAACCCATTATCGACTACTTATGCTATGGGATACTTCCAGAAAATCCAAGGAGAAGGACTGAAATTCGTCGTCGTGCACCTCGCTTCCTTTACTACAAAGATACTCTATACAGAAGGTCGTTCGAGGGAGTACTCTTGCGATGCTTAGGGGAAGAAGAAGCACTCCAAGCTTTGCAAGAGGCACATTCTGGGATATGTGGGTCACATCAGTCAGGACCAAAGCTACACTTCCATATAAAAAGTATGAGATATTATTGGCCAACAATGGTAAAATATTGTTTGGACTACGCTCGAAGATGCAAGGCTTGTCAATTCCATACGAATTTTATTCACCAACCTTCTGAAGTGTTGCACCCGACTGTTGGATCCTGGCCGTTTGACGCTTGGGGATTGGATATTGTTGGACCATTGCCAAAGTCCTCTGGTGGGTACCTATACATCTTGGCTGCAACTGACTACTTCTCAAAAAGGGCTGAAGTTGTTGCTCTTAAGGAGGTAAAGAAGGAAAATGTTGCAAGTTTCATCCGAGTAAACATAATCTATCACTTTGGCATTCCTCGTTACATAATAACGGATAATGGAAATCCATTTGATAATAGGTTAATGAACAAGGTTTGTGATCTCTTTGGGTTCAAGAAATGTAACTCTTTGATGTATAACGCTGCCGCCAATGCTCTAGTTGAAGCATTCAACAAAACTCTATGCAACTTGCTAAAGAAATTCGTCTCCAAATCCAAACGAGATTGGAATGACAGTATGGAAGAAGCTCTATGGGCATATAGGACAACTCACTGCACGCCAACACAAGTGACTCCTTGTTCACTCGTTTATGGAGTCGAAGTCGTCTTGCCACTTGAGCGCCAAATACCTTCATTACGACTGGCTATTCAAGAAGGGATAATTGATGAATAAAATGCTCGACTTCGCCTAGCAGAGTTGGAGGCTCTTGATGGGAAGAGTTTGGAAGGTCAACAGAGTCTTGAATATCAAGCTCGATTGTCTCTCACTTTCTATAAAAGAGTTCGCCCGAGATCCTTTCAAGTAGGAGATCAATTCCTTGCCATACAAAGAGCCATTATTACTTCCCATAAACCTGTAGGGAATTTCACTTCAAAATGGTATGGGTCATATGTCATACAAGAATCTTACTCAAGTGGGTCTTACAAGCTGGTTGATGCAGATGGCATGAGAATCGGCTCTATCAATGGCAATTTTTTGAAGAAGTATTATCCTTGAAGTTATAACGCTCCTCGACGCATGAGCCTAAACTGCATGTTCCTATACTCCTGGACCGCATGAGTCTAAACTGTGTACGGCCCACAAAAAAAAGTCCGCTAGGTTGAAAACCTCGAAAGAGGTGGCCTAGGCAAAAGTTAGGATAAAAAAAGCACTCATTCTGATCTACGGTATGACTTGATCCTCTTCACCGAGGTACGTAGGCAGCTTAGAGTTTCATTCTAGGTTCAGTCGTATAAGTCCAAAAGAGACATAATCCCCCAGTCATTGTCTGAATTACGTACAATGGAATGTCATCCATTCAATCGGCACTTGAAAATCAAGCTGAGATACCGTTCTTCTATTAAACTTTAGATCCCATCTGATTTTGAAGGGGGCAAGCCGCTATGGTAAATTGGTGTCTTCAATAAAATGATTAATCTTTTATAGGAGGTCGCCAAGCATTTGCATTGAATTCCGGGGATTAGTTATGCCTTCATGTTCGCCAAACCTTCAAGTTATTTTGGTGAGCCTTCACGACGTTTCAAATTCAGTGAGACTTGAACTAAAGATATTTGATGAGAATTAAGCTCTTTAATTTCTTTTTTTTGGTAATTAAAAAGGTCTTTCAATCTCGAGGCTTTAACATCAAGATACAAAATTTTGGTGAAGTCGCGCTAATTTTGAACTGTCGGCATATCAGGAACCAAAGTTGATTTCAATATATTATATGAAACTATAATTAAGGCATTAAATTCTGAATTTTGTATATGTTAAATATTTAGAAGTTAAGTTTTCAATATATCAAACGGTTCATGATTTCGACATTTCTACTTCAAGATACAAAACTTTCGGTGAAGTCGCACAAATCTGAAACTATCAATGTGTCGGAATTTAAAGTTAGATTCAAAATAATATCTGGGAAGATCCTCAAAATATTTGATTCCGAATTTTGGATATGTCCTAGATCTTGAAGATTAGTTTTCATAAAATCAAGCGGTTTGTGATTTCATCGTCCCTACATCAAGATACAATTTTATTGGTGAAACTGTGCAAATCTGAAACTATCAATGTGTCGGAATTTAAAGTTAGATTCAAAAAAAAATATCTAGAACGATTCTCAACGTGTTTTGTTCCGAATTTTTATTATATCTTAGATTTTGAAGTCTAGTTTTCATGAAATCAATCGATTCATAATTTTGACATTTCTACACCAAGATATTAATTTTTTGTGAGACTGTACAAATCCAAAATTTTCAACATAGTGGAATCTTAAGCTGATTTCAAAGTAGTATATGGGGCGTTATGAAGGCATTTGATTCTAAGTTTTGGATATATTTTATATATTGAAGTTTAACTTTCGAGAAATCGAATGGTTCATTATTTGACTCTCCCACAACAAGATATGAATCTTTCGTTACAAGCACGTAAAACTGAAAACTATTCTACTAAGATAAAAGTCGGATAATGTAAAGCAAAAGAGAAGCTGATATGTTTAAGCCCTCGAAGTATCCAAGTTGAAGTCTTTAAGTCCGTCGGTCTTCAAGTTGAAGTCTCCAAGTTGAAACCTTCAAGTCCATCGGTCTTCAAGTTGAAGTCTTCACGTTCGCCGCTCTTCAAGTCGAAATATTTAAGTCCTCCAAGTCTCCAAGTTGAAGTCTTCAAGTCCGTCGATCTTCAAGTTTCAGTCTTCAAATTCGCCAGTCTTAAAATTGAAAGATTTAAGCCCTCCAAGTTGAAGTATTCAAGTCTGTCGGTCTTCAAGTTTCAGTCTTCAAATTCGCCGATCTTAAAGTTGAATTGTTTAAGCCCTCCAAAACTTCGAGTTGAAGTCTGCAAAGTCCGCCAAATCTTCAAAGTTTTCCAAGTGATCAAGTCGATGTCGTCTTCGAGTTAAAGCTTTATGTTTTTCAATCTTAAGGTGTACATATAAGTCTCTTTGCACCTTAAGTTGGCCTCTTCATGGGTTTGTCCTTAAAAGGACTATAACTTTCCAATCTTAAGGTGGACATATGAGTCCCTTTGCACCTTAAGTTGGCCTCTTCGATAGTCAGGTTATTTTGAGAGTAATCTCTCTGGTAGTCGAGCCACATTGAGAGTAATCTCTCCTATAGTCGGGTCATATGGAGAGTAATCTCTCTGATAATCGGGTCATTTGAGAGTAGTCTCTCCGGTAGTCAAGCCCTATTGAGAGTAATCTCTCCAGCAGTCGGGTCATTTTGAGAGTAAGCTCTCCGGTAGTCGGGCCACACTGAGAGTAATCTCTCCGATAGTCGGGTCATTTTGCGAGTAATCTCTCCAGTAGTCGAGCCACATTAAGAGTAATCTCTCCGATAGTCGGGCCACATTGAGAGTAATCTCTCTGATAGTCGAGTCATTTTGAGAGTAATCTCTCCGGTAGTCGAGCCACATTGACAGTAATCTTTCCGGTAGTCGGGCCACATTGAGAGTAATCTCTCCAGTAGTCGAGCCACATTGAGAATAATTTCTCCGATAGTCGGGCCATGAGAGTAAGCTCTCCGATATTCGGGCAGGGATGAGTACACATCCCTTCACACCCTAAGACTGCCTTCTTCATGTGTGAATTATCTTGTTAAACAGGAACATATCTTAAGCTCTATTGACCTACAAAAAAATAGGAAAAAAATGAAAAAAAGACAGAAAAGGGAAAAGCAGAAAAGAAAAAAAAACTTACCTGTCGAAGATGGACTCAAAACAAGCTTGAAACCGAGGAAAATTGCTATAGGGCAATTGGAAAACATGTTGATATATATAGATATGGGAGTGGCTGATTAAATCCTTTTGACTCGATGTGGGACTGCTTTTGATGCCTTTCAGATTGTTTGATTCCAACTAGAATTTGACTTAGTAGTGGCTGTGGAGTCTTTTTCTAAATTAAAGATTTCACCTAAAGTTAAGGGAAATATAAAACTACAAAGAAAGAAGATATCCAACGCTGCTATTGTATATGAGTCTCTTCATAGATTAAATGTAGTATGAAAATAAATTATTATTTTAATCATACGAACATGGAATTTTTCTAGGAATGTTAAAATTCAAATACCAAGTGATCAAATATCCATATTTGCAATCAAATGTGATCTCAAGCTATATTTTGACGGGATATTTTAAGATTGACGTGATATTTGAAAGTGGGCGTCACATGATACTTCAAGCCTAGTACTAGTGATTTAATATCCTGACAAGTCTTGAAGTAGGGGGCATTTGTAGGCATATGAATTTTATTAAAATTAAGTTCATAAAATAATTTAGATTTTATTGGTCCAGATAAATATTATAGGCTAATATAATTGAATTATATATATAAGTCTAATATATATGGGTTAAATAAATATGTCTTAATCCATTGGGGTAGCCCATTTAGTTGGGCTACAAATGATGAGCCCAATTCATTAGGCCCAATATGCCATCTTCCTAAAGGCCCGGTTTGGTGTCACGTGTCAAATGGCGTGGCACACCAAGTCAAACAGAAGAGCCAATGAGATCATGACATGTGTCAAAATGACAAGGCATGCCAAGTCAAATTAAAAGTCCAATGAAATCGCGCCACATGTGCAAGTGACATGTTCTGGCCAATCAAATGCGGCCTTGTCACTCTTAAATCTGATTGGTCGGAAAGAGTTTGTTCTTATCATAACTCTTACCTCCCACAATTATAAATAGGGGTTTTTATAACTCAGAAAAGATACCAGAAGTTATAATAAGAAGCAAGAGAGGGCTCGAGGATCAAACGCCACAAATTTCTCTACAAGATTCAAGCTTCAAGCAATCAAGTTCAAGTTCAAGTTCAAGAAATTAAGTTCAAGTTCAAGAACGAAGAACTTCAAGCTCAAGAAATCAAGTTCAAGCTCAGAACTGAGAACAAGTCAAAATTCAAGGAGTACGAGTTCAATCAAAGTTCGTGCTAGTTGAATTCAAGATCATCGTTCGTGAAAATAAATATAGATTCAAGATCAAGCTCAAAGGCCCTTGAATTTATTTACTATTGAAAAGAAGAATTAGAGGATTCATAGTGATTGTACACTCAAATATTTGAAATCAAATACTACGATTATTGTGATATTTTCGGTCTTGATTTTATTTTCTCGACACAATTTATTGTTTACCAATACATTAGTAGAGGAAAGAAGTAAGTTGACATAGAATAGGATAATGCATTTGGCTTAATTATACTTGTAATGATTACACAACAGGACTGACATAATTTGGAAAATGACAAATGATTCTTTTTCATTTTCATTAATGATTATAATCATTTAAACATCGAAGTGTGCATTAACAAGCGTTCAAAAATTAGAATATCAACTTCAGAAAAGAATTTTCGATTTGTTGTCCTAATATGGAAAAGTGAGTGAAGTACTGATTGAAATACGTAGTCTAGATCTAAATTCACATATAGTTTTTATATATTACTATGCATGGAATGAGATAAATGCTTAGTTACATTAAATCTAACTGAAATAATTCTTGGTACGAGTAGTCTAGGAAATTTTTAGAAATGCATTATGTTTATTCTGCTCAAATTAATACGGGCAGAATTTGTTTGGCCAAAGCACATAAACTGAAGAAAAGCACCTTCAAGCACATAAGCAGCTTTTTAGAAAAATATATTTTCATTTCAGAGAAACATGCAATTACACTAAGCAGAAAAATACAAACAAATCCTCCAAATGTCATCTCTATATTACAAATGCCATTCATACTCTTCATCTAATAGAACTTCCCATTCAAAAGCAAAAGAGACTAGATAAACTGCAACTGCAATTTGCAGTAAAATTCAAGCCTGGAGATGATCTATTGGCAGGCAAAGAGCCTCTAAGAGAATTTGTACTCATCATTGCACCAAAATTGCATTCAAGAATTGCAATGTTGTCTCACAAACGTGTAGCGGCTGCATTGGCACGAGTTTCGTGCCAAAATTGCTTAACACGCTCTGGTTGCAAGTTCAAGCTTAGCTTGAAGTATATTTCCATATCAAAGAAAAAACTGCAATGTAATTTCTCACTTGCTAACCACATTTGGATCTCTGACTATTTGCTATCAGGGACAAAATAGTAACCCTAGCCACACCTCGAAATACAATCACCAAAACCTCCAGGGATCCTTGTACGGAGGAACATAGCTTTCTGTGGGAGGAAGAAGTCGGAAAGATGCCACCGACTTTTCCAAGAATGGCCCCATCTGCAAAGTAAAGACTATACTATGAAATTTGCAACATAGCATAAATATCAAAGGGGAAAACCGGAAAAAGGCAAAAGGAGGTAGAAGGCATATTAGCCGCTATTAAATTGTTGTGTATAGCAAAATTGTGTCATGCCAAAAATGTGCATCTCGAGAAAAGTAATACAAAGTTTTATTAAGAAGGCATAATATTCTTCTTTTTTCTAAAAATCAAGTAAAGAAGGCAGATTCTTATGGAAGGGAAGCATTTACGAAATGGTAAGAGTTGTAAGCCTCTTGTAGAAATGCCAGGTCAGGCTACATACAACAAACTCAATGTGGTCCGGCCCTTCCTGGTGCGCATAGCAGGAGCTTAGTGCACCGTGCTGCCCTTTAAGGCAAAATCTTATGCTTCATGTAATGATATTTTAAAAGAAACGATAAATTAATCCTGTAAGACAAGAAGGCTTCAGTGATGTAGATCTTCACAAAATGAAACCTCTTTAATTGAATCTTGTAAGGGAATGTCACAAAAGGATCTCAAGATAGAACTGTGCTGTTGATGACCCAAAAATTGTGGTCTAGCCACTAGCTTTACTTTTTAAATTTCTCGAGCATTTCAATGGAGTACAGAAAGCAGCAAATCTTTCATCTGCTTCAACAGTCTGGTTCTGCTACGGTTATTTGTGTAGTATCAAGTCACGTAAAGGCAATGCTGTAGTATAATTAATTGATATACCATTGTGTGATATTATAAATTCATAATAATATTTTTAAATAAAATCACTAAATAGAACCACTTACTTTGTCCCATTGCTTGCCAAGAGTGGATGCGCTAAAAGTATACAAATAACCTGAAACGACACGCATTCTCCAATAAGCTAACTAGCAAACAAGGTGAAATATATTTTAAATATAAGCTTGTCGGATCATTATGTCAATACAAGAATACGCCGATGCAATTACAAAGACGCATCTTCAAATTACTATGTCAATATAGGAATATGCTGATGGCATTCTAAGATGCATCACTTTGGTTAAAGGTATAACATATATTGAAGTTATTACTTACATTTCTATGTTCAAAGATAACTTATTAGCTTTATCAAATGTAAATAAGACATAGAAAATTAAGAAAACAGTTATAAGACCAAATTGATGACATATTCTTAAATTTTATATAAGACATTCATTTCATAAATTCATGTGTGTGCAGAAAATGTTACATCCAAGATATTTGGTCATTTCCTTAATAAGTTTTTACATAGGGTCCTCTTTTTGTAGGCCAAAAAAGACCAGAAATCTGCAAACATACAAACAAGAATAATCTGTGTAATCCAACGAAGTCATAACTAATGTCATATCCAATGCAATGAATATGCTTGAAGAAAATGATGAAGCATGTCCAAGAACCAGAAAATTAAACACCTTTCTATCCAACCTTCTAAAGCCGCTCTAATTATCAACTGAAAACCTTAAAGAAATAGATTATTTAGTACTCTATCATGAGTAATAAGACAGCACGTAAGATGAGCTTTTCCACTTTAAGTCAAATTTCCTAATTTTTTGAATCACCTCAAACTAGGTATAACTTTTCTAAAGAATAGCTTAGCTAATGAAACAATTATTTCAGAAATATTGGATTAACTAGCTAAAGAAGAAATTAGCGAGTTATGATTTTATATACCATAGTTACATCCCAAAAAGAAAAAGTGCCACTTCCTATTAATAAAATACATTTTCAATTGTCCCAAAGATTATGTTTGTGTGAAGAGTAAAAAATAAAATAGTCACTAACTAAAACTCAATTTTACCATCTCGCTCAGCTGTTGAAGCAGCATAGTGACGAAAAAGATTCGTTTCTTGAGCCTGCATATTACAACATGAAATATGAAAATTGTAGAAGATCATTCAGAATTTAGAAATTTGAACTTAAAGAGGGAACTTACTGTTTTGGTTGGTGATTTCCGAACAAGGTACTCATAGTACCAATAGGGCTGACCATCAATCTAATAAGTTTGTTATAAAAAGAAAAAGTTGACTGAGTGCACTAAGAACAAAGTGGGCTCAATAATACACATATGATAATTCATGCAAATACATAACACAAATTTAAACATGTAGATGAAAAGATACTCACTTCAGAAGCATGTGCATCAAGAAGTGAACTTTCAGCCAATCGCTGAGTTGAGGTTACACGCTGTAGAAACATATAAAATGTTACCTCACACAGATACCATGATGGATTTTTGTTTTGGCAATATGCCATGCAAAAAGGACAAAGAATGGGTGACGCATTTCAAGAAGTTTTATAATGCAGTCGGTGGAAGAATATGTGCAATGATCCAACCAAGTGCCTTCTGTTTAGAGCTTATCCAACCAAATATCTCACGAGAAATTTTGTGATGCATGAAGCAACTAATTTGGTTTCACTAGGTAATGAGTTCAAAATTAACAACGTTTTTTCTCAAATTGAACAATCTATCTGTAAGTTCATATTGTATTTGCATAGAAGCAAAAGCTGATAAACTAGTAAAACATATTAAAAGAAGCAGCTGCGGGTTGATATCCAAACCACAAACCACATCATATATTTGCTAAACTCGATTATGTATCTGCTGCCTTTGGAGACAAAGAATCATTACCAAAGCAGACTTATCAGACAAAACAGAATCAGCAACATCTTTGGCACTCCATGTACTTTTCTCCTTTGACTTTAAGAACTGTGAGTTGGGAGGACCTATCTGAATAAACATATTGCAGTAAGTCTCGACAAAAGAATGGAAAAGATTGTCAAAGTTAAGAAGAATGAACAGGAGTAGACGAAGTACCGAAACAGAAATGATGAGATTATCGATGATGTCAACTCGTTCAGACACAATGCGAAGGCGTGCATCAGCTGCATGATATATCAACAGATAGCAAAAGAACCATTACATCAAAATCAAAAAGCATATTTCAGAAGCCCGTGACCCTTAGTAATTTTGTTCCTTTTTATGGGATACGTGAAGTATGTATAAGTGCACCATGCTAGGGCCTAGGTGCTCGGAGAAACTCCCGCTTGATTTGGACTTTAACCTAGTTCAGTGACTTCCCTAGTATCCAACCAGAATATCAAATAAATTACATATTTTAAATGTCACCTTCGTTTGAAACAGGAGACATGCTACACAAACTTACGTGATAGTGGCGCAGCCGATGAATAACGCTCTGGTTTTCTGGTCTCCACCCTTCAAATAGATGAAAAGAGTGAGGTTCCTACAAGATGCATTGCATGAAAAAAGAGAGTTTCTCTCATATGGTGAAAATTAAAAGGACAGCTCATTTGCATAAAGTTAGATAAATCCACAAGAATAAACGAATCTATAATGGTTGTCAAGTGAGCTGCAAACACTGTGTCCACGGGGAAAATGAATTATACAGAATAGAAGTGGATTTGGACATCAAAATGGATAGAGCTTTTGGCAAATGCTGAACTAAAAGTGCTCATTTGCACGATGAGATCAATTGAATTCAGGTCTAAGAGTTCGGTCAAGTGTATCCCTGAAGGCACCTAGGACTTTCCAAATGTACTGAAGGATTTGAATGTGTACTTCAGCGACTTGTCTTTTTCACCTATATTTGACGATCAAATACATTAGAATTTTCAAAGGTCTAAGCTTCTTTTGGGCTAAAACTACCATGTCTATTGTTTCTTACTGTACAACTCCATAAGAAACCAGCAATGCAGGCTAAATAATTTTCTTTTTTCTTTTTTCCTTTTTTATAATTCCAACGACACATATCAAAAGGAAAGCAGATAAGAATTTAGCAACCAAGCTATTGCTTACCATTTGAAGACAAACTTCTTAGAAGGCAGTTCTATAGGATACAAGTAGGAATAGGAATTTACATCATCGACAGATGAACCCATTTTCAACTCTTCCTCAGCACTAAAACCTGCATATAATAGCACATATGAGAAGATCAAATTGGAACTCAAGTCAAACAAGTCTCTCTTATATGAAGCATGCCTCACCCAGGACAACCTCACTAAATGAAGTTTTCACATTGTCAACAGATGTTATATGTGTCAACAGGCTATTGAAACCAATAAGCACCTTTTGTTACATTGTGCAGCAGTTACAGGGATATGGAACATGTTCATCTCAGCTTTTGGTCTCAAATGGGTTATGCCTGATAGTGTAAAAGATGCATTGACTAGCTGGAGTTCATGGAAGATTCGAAAATCCATCAGGAAAGTTTGGAAGATGATCCCAGCCTGTATTTTCTGGTGTATATGGACAGAGAGAAACGGAAGATGTTTTGAGGGCATTTCTACTCCAAATTACATTCTTAAGGTTAGATGTTTAGCAAGTTTATGTAGCTGGAGTTATCTTTCCCCTGTTAATTCCCCTGACACCTTAACTCCTTAACTTTAGATTAGGCCTTTTGTAATAGAGCTAACATTGTGTTTTTGTCTTTCCTGCATTGTAAATTTTGCATCTTCTTGATGCCTAATATGAAATCCATTACCTTATCTAAACAAATTCTCTCTTCATTAAACCTAAAAGCGATTAGAAAAATACAAAACCATATTTTATCTTGAAACATGGTTCTCTACATTAATCTAAGTATATGAAGAAAAATTCAACTATATTCGAATACAAAATCATGCTGACCCTTTTACACAAACATTCTTTATCCATATCACCTGAGAAAAACAGTAAGGAATCTGCCCGGAATCCGCCCTAGCAACTATTTTCACTTAGTTTTTAAGCAGCATAAAGACAAGATACCCTTTCAGCAGGCAAAACTGCTGCAGTGTTGCTGTTAATAAGCCTCATTATTCTTTTATTGACACAAAAAAGAAATAAATTATAATATCAAGCAACTAGGAGAGGACTAATGTATTTTTCAGTATACGAATGTAACGGTTTCTTGCATTGGACATGCAAATAACATCCACACACCCAGTATTGATTTAGAATTAGCTGTAGTATTTATATCGTTTCTTCCTCGCCAACACTCTGTCTCCTTTCATCTTGATTCATTTTAAGGCAGTCTAACAAGGTAAACTAACGCCAATGCTACACTCATCCCTCATTCCCCTCCATGCCATCCAAATGAAGACTAAAAGCATACATATAACATAGGTTAATCAGCAGTAGCAAGATTTAGGGTGAAACTTTATTTTTTTTAGATTTGGCATTCATGCTTAATCAATCCCATTTTACTTGACCACGTTCCTTCATTGGCAATAAATTCAATATAATATTTCTTTTTCCTTTAACGGATTATTCAAATAACCATCCTAAACATGCATTTTTAAGTTAATACTATTAAAGACCGTCCCTTTATGAAGAGAACTTATTTCATCAGTCCTAACAGTATTTGTCTACCTTTTAATGGGAAACTTTTCTCCCTCCAGCAATTCAAACAAATATAAACTAGCTATTACTTCATATAATTGCAAACTACTTTTTAACATTTCAAAATAATATCCTTGACACTTCACTGCCAAACACATTATTATACCTCTTTATTATTTAATAGGACACTATCACTATTTGGAGAGTCAAACTCTATTTACACCAAAAAGGGTCTAACTTTTTCTTTTTTGGATAATGGTGAGCTTGTGTGCACCGAGCAGCACAGGTACCGGGTTACTCTGTCCACCAAAAAGGGTCTAAATTATTGGGTGGGGAAGGAGTTCAAAGACACCAACAAACTAAAAAATGATAAATGAGATATTTTGTCTTATAACTATGATTACAAAGGGAAACAGCAGCATAGATAAGGTAAGAATAAATTCTCTGAAGTATTCCAAATTAAAAATTGTGATGTGGAACTAGAAAACGCAAACTTTACAGTTGTTTTTACCTGAAAGTGGGAAAATTAAAGAGAGTGAAGAAGAAAGAGCAATGACGGCCAAATCCCTTCTTGAAATCCCATAATCCAAAGCGGGTTCTTTGCAAAACTCTGAGCAAGCCCTGATTTTTCCATATTTCTTTTGCTTCCATAGAATCTTGCTTCCCACATTTCTATAGAAAAAAAAAAGGAAATTTCTTTGTTAGAGGCAAAAACGAGATACATAAAAATGGAGAAATGAGTAGGAAAAATGGAGTACTTTAAACGGGTGGGAAGGATTGAAGGGTTCGATGAAGAAGATAATGGAAGAGGAGGAGATGAGAGCAGAGCTGTTGCCATGGTATGGTTCGCCTTTTTGGATTTAGCTCATATCCTAATATTGAAAGTGCTCTTTTACTGAAATACTAGTAGAATATATGGATTGTTATTACCATTCGCGCCAATTAAACACAAATACCCATTTTTAGGATTCTTATTTAAAGAAGAGCTGAAATTTATAAGAAATTTAAAATTTAACCATCTTAGAATTGATTTTAGAATCGCAAGGCTAAAGTTGAAAATTCGCTTTCTAATATTTACATCTTCATAGCTAAAGTTGGAAAATGCTAAATTGGAATTTGGAATTTGATAACATGTGCAGTTGGAACTTGACAGAAGGATGTGAAGGCCGAGAATTAAGGTTGTAAATTAGGGATAAGGCATGTGTACAGTACACATTGTCCTCCCCAAGTCATGTTTATAGGATTACACCACGTGTAACGACCCGACAGATCGTTCCGAGAGTTATAGCCCTGTTTCCCCTATTTCTGCTTCTTTGTGAAATGTTCAGCTTTATTATGTTGCATCGGGTTGATTGGTTCGGGTTTTGAAGTGGAATGAGACACTTAGTCTCTTATTTAGGAGTTAAGTTGGAAAAGTCAACCGGATGTTGACTTATGAGTAAACGGTCTCGGATTTAAATTCTTATGGTTCGGATAGCTAGGTGATTTTGGATTTAAGAGTGTGTTCGGAATGTAAATTAGAGGTCCATGGTAGAATTAGGCTTGAATTGGCGAAATTGGGAAGTTTAGGAGTCCTTAGGCTGGAATCCGAGGTAATTTGGTGTTTTGGTATTGTTTTGCGTGATTCTTAGGTTCGACTAAGTTTGAATAGCGTTATGGAATGCGTTGGTTTGGCTAGTTGAGGTCCTGAGGGCCTCGAGTGTGTTTCAGATGGTTAGCGGAGGGGTTTAGCTGTTGAAAAAGCTAGTGATGTTGCTGGTGTTGGGCCTCTGATGTAGGGGAGTGCGAACCGCGCGAAATTGGCTCGGACCGCGGTAGGACTTCGCGGAGGCGGCAGAATTTCGCGGTCAGCGGTGGAGGCTGGCGCGGACCGCGTAAGATTGGTCGCGACCGCTAGAGATGGAGAACTTCATGGCCACGGTGGGAAATTCGCGGACCATGGTGAGGCGTGCGCGGGGGCGGTGAAAGTTGGCGGACCGCGTAGTGAGGATCTGAGGGGTGCACTATAAATACGAGGTTCAAGGTTTTATTTCACATTTTGACCTAAGGAGCTCGATTTGTGGCGATTTTTCGAAGGTTTTTCAAGGAATTCATCGGGGTAAGTGATTCTAACTCGGATTTGGCTAATATACATGAATATATCACTAATTTCATCATTTGATTAGTACTTTGGGGTGAAAATTTGGGGGAAATTGTAGAAACTTCATAAAATGAATTTTTGAGAGTTGAATGTCGGTTCGAAGTCGGATTTAGATAAATTTGGTATGGTTGGACTCGTGAGTGAATGGATTTCCTAGTTTTATGAATTTCATCGGATTTTGAGATGTGGGCCCGGGGGGGCGGGTTTGACTGAATTTGGGATTTTTGGCCTAATTTGATAATTATTATGCGGGGTTCATTCCTTTAGCGTACATTGATGATAATGTATTGATATTGGTTAGATTTGGAGCGTTTGGTGGCCGAGTCACGCGGCAAAGGCATTGCGGGGTAGGATTTTGGCTTGATTGAGGTAATTAACACTTCCAAACTTGGTTCTGAGGGTTCGAAACCCCGAACTATGTGTTGTGTGATTAGAATTGAGGTGACGCGCATGCCAAGTGGCGGGCGGGCAGCGTGCACCGTGAGAATTGTGGCTTGGTTCTTTCCATGGCACCGCTTAGTGACTCTTTCTTACTCATATTCGTGTTTCTATCATGTGGTTAAGTATAGGTGTTGAAAATCATGCTAAGTATCCTGTTAAGGCTTCACGCTGATATTGTTGAGACCCAAGTGGTCGTTTCTTGCTGTCATCTCATTTTTTTCATTAATATTCTGTACTCAGTCTTATTCATGCATATCATATCATGTCTCGGTCTTAGTTATTGTTATTTGGCACATCATATCATTGTTCCGGGCTAGTTTTCATGGCATTGTGAGCCCGTGCGTGTGAGACTAGAGAGTGATGATTTAGTGAGGCCGAGAGCCTGATGATGAGTGACAGTTATGGGATCGGGATGCACGCCCCTGCGGTTATGTTGATGATTATGATAGCGATTGGGCTGTAGGAGCCCATCCGGAGTCTGTAACACACCCCCAGTGAGCGCAGTTGATATTATTGATGGATGGATCTTGTCCAAAGCACTTATATTTGGAGATGGATCTTCTCCATAGGGGCTGGAATGGCCTTCCTCGGTACTGAGTGACAGATGTCACTGATGTGTATATATTCCGGGATGGATCTTCCCTGGGCCGCGTGAGCCATATATAGTACCGAGTGGTTGAGAGGTTATTATCATTATCTAGAGATGGATCTTCTCCATAGGGATGGATTTGTCACACCCCAAACTAGGGGAGGCACGACTAGCACTCGATACTGTATTCGATCGAGTTAGCCACTAAACATACTAGCTAACTAAACTGGGGGCNCATATAAACAAAGGTAGACAAGCCAAAATAATAAAGTACTAGCTGGCCGACGAGGCCGCGACTGAAAACATACATGCCTACACACATATATATATATATGCCAAGCCTATGGGCTGGAGACTGAAAGCTGCAAAAAGAAACCCAGAATACTGTGTCCACAATAGCCTCTAAGAGTGTCATAAGCACTGTCGGGACAAGGCCCCAACTATATCCAAACTGTACAACAAAAGTAACCATCCTACGAAAGCTCCAAGAAGAGGTGGATCTTACCAACTCACAGCTGAACCCCAAAATCCTGGCGGAGGGGTCGATCAGAGTCCCTACCTGGACCTGCACGCACGAAACAACAATGCATGTCCCCAGGCAACGGGACATCAGTACGAATAAAAATGTACTGGTATGTAAGGCAGAAAGTAGAATCATACATAGCTGATATAAAAAGTTATAGAGATACCACCTGACACTAAAACTCTGATAGCCTCAATTTCCGACATCCGACCTCATAGTAATCAAATATGCATGGTATGATCGTGTAATCGTATGTCGTGAATACATATATATTTATGCAAATGCATGACATACCCAACCAAATGCTAGCAACGACGGTCTCTCCCGGTAGCTAACCGGTATCATATTGCCAACATGTGGCCATTTGTACAATATATATAGTCTTTCGGGCAAATAGGCTCCTTACCTCCGATTATAGCTCGAAGTCCATGCATAATATGCCATGTAATGATATGAACTTTGAATGCACATAATAGGCCATAACAAGAACTTAGCCAATCTTGGCTCATTGGTACTCTTATTCTCATAATCTCATAATCACCTTCATATCGCACACAAATGTCTCGTGGAACCTCATATGTTTTTTTGAATAAGCTTGAAAACTTAACTCAATTTTTAGAAAGATAACTAACTCTGAAGATGTTCATAAAAAACTTAAGGTGCTTCACTTAGTCCTTATACCTGATTTCTTGATAATTAGTAAAAGAAAATATTTC